>PVKE010001260.1:0-105406 GCA_004027555.1 Craseonycteris thonglongyai
GCCACGAGGACCGAGGATCGAATCCCGGCTCCGGCCCAGGCGGACCCACATGCTGAACTGGGGAGTTCCCACAGTTCGGTTCTCTAGCTGTCTCTGTCTCTGTCTCTCTCTCTATCTGTCAAAAGTAAAATAGAAATAAATATGCACTGAAGATAAAATAATTACTCTCTATAAATATAAAAAGATATAAAAAAAAAAATATTCTGTATACCTTTTATTTTTCTTTTTTCCAATGAGATAACTGTAAGCAAGTTCTGTTAAAATAAAATTAGGTACCCCAACTGACATGCTTCTTTTTTTGCCTCCGACAGAGAGGTGAGCGTAAATACAAGTGATAGAAATAAATAGGCTTTTGTAAAATTAGAATATTTGTACCATCATCTTTTTCTTTTGGAAAAAGTTTAAATTCATGATATAAAAACTTGAATAAATTAGGAGGCTGGGAGCAAATAATCAATACAAATCAATATTCTTGCTATTTTGTATTGTATAAGTCAATTCCTTATATTAATATTTTTACTGTGGTTTTTCATGGCAAAAAATATAACACCTGTGCATCTAACTAAAACCAAAAAGTACCAAAATACTAAATCTTAAGTATTTGTTTGCATGTTTAAGAAAATATTGACATAATTTCTGTGTGACATTAATGCCAAATTCTTAGAACATGTAGAAATTAAAGGAGTATTATGCATTTGAAATTAATTGCTTAATTTTTTTTTTTTTTTTAAGATTTATTTTTATTGCTTTTTGATGGAGAGACAGAGATAGACAGAGAGAAGGGGGAGGGCCCAGAGCAGTCTCCATAGTTGACAGCATTAGTTTTCCATATAGTTTCACTCCACAGGTGGGCCACGGGGCTGCCCAGGGCAGGAACTGGGCCAGGAGCCTCTCGCATAGGCCCCAGCAAGAACTGAACTGGGGGCACACCCCAGTTCAGAATATGGGTCCACATGGGCTGGAGCTGGAATTCGATCCTCAGGCTCCAGGGCTGCAAAGCTAGTGCTTAACCCGCTGAGCCATCCCAGCTTCCCAAGTGCTTAAATTTTATGTACTATAAAAATTCTGCTTTCAGGTGATATTAAGCAAATGCTGACATATATATATTTATTTCTACAGGATGAAGATTTGAAGTGGGTGGAAGAAAATATTCCCTCTTCATTCACAGACGTGTAAATGTCAGAGTTTAAACCTAAATTTAGGCTCGACTGTAAAGAAATATGTTCATGCTTTGTCATATGCTTCTCAGACTTCTCACCTCCATGTATTTTTATAGTCCCCCTTCACTAGTGAATGACTGATTACTTCACATCAGATTGCCAAGGAAATGCAGCCCTGCCTTAGTCTATCTTTCTTCTCCCTTTTCCACCACACAACAACTATTTAAAATGCCCATTCCTTATTACCAACTTCAGCCATTTCTGATCAAAGTTTATAGGCTCAGAATCATTTGTTTTAACGTTCTAATATAGAAAAGTTTCATCCGTGTAAAACAGTTTTCTGTAACACATGTAATCACAACACCATATATGGTGGAGAAGCTTTGGAAGAAAAACATGAGCATAGGAAAAGCAGGGTGCACAGGACGCTTCTCTGGGAACTTTGGGCCTTTCCGAGTCTTTTTTATCAGTGTTCTTTTTGACACTAGAATTCTGGGTGGCTGTTTCCAAAGTGGAAAGCAGTCAGGATAACCAGAAAGGGTAATGTTTTCACACGCTGTTTCTAACTTAACCTGCCCCCACTTGCTTCCTGTTTAGACAGTTCTTGTCTAGGATGACACTCTTTGCCAGAAGACTTCCCTTTGCGGCAGTGTGGGGATCCTGGCAGTGATCTCTCAGGTTTTATTTGTCTGAAGAGGTCTCTGTTTCAGCTTTTTTGATAGGTGTTTTTTCTGGGTATAGAATTTGTAGTTGACAGGTTATTTTTTTTCAACACTTAGATGATTATCATTTGAAAATGTCTACCAGCTTTTAAAGCTTCAGAAAGAAGTCTGTTTTAGTTCTTTGTTCCTCCATATGTTATGTGGTTTTTATTTGTGGTTTTTGTTTTATATTTTGACTGCCTCCAGGATTTTCTCCTTATCTTTGGTTTTCAACACTATGAATTTTATGATTCTAAGCATGTTTGTAGACCTATACTTTCATCTCTCTTGGGCATACACCTAGAAATGGAATTGCTAGATTGTATGGTAATTACATGTTTTAAAATTTTAAGAAAGTGACAAGCTGTTTTCCAAGCAACTGAACCATATTTATTTGTTTGTTTGTTTAATTACTTGCTAAGTTTATTGGGGTGATATTGGGTGGTAAACATTACATAGGTTCTAGGTGTACAATTCTACATTACATCATCTTTGTATTGCATTGTGTGCTCACCACTCAGAGTCAGTTCCCTTTCCTTCACCATATATATTTTTACGGTAATTCTATCAGTAACATGAGGCCTCCACTTTCTCCACATCTGTGCCAACCCTTGTTATAACTTACCTTTTTACTTTAGCTCTTAATGGCTATGAATTGCTATCTTATTGTGCTTTTGAGTAACTGAAATTTGAACTGTCTTGTTGAGGACCTAGTGTTGTTAGCTAAAGTACAGTAACTAAAATAATAGTCAGAAAAGGAAAATAGGTGCATATATATTCTTTCATAATTACCTATGCATTTACTAGTACCTCTTTCCTTTCTGTATATTCAAGCCATCACTGTCTCCTGTAAATTTTTCTTTAGTATTTCTTTTCTTTTCATTTTCAGGTACATAAAACAACATAATGATTAGACATTTACACACCTCACAAAGTGATGACCCCAACAAGTTCTTTAGTATTTTTTATAGTATAGCTCTGCTGCAAACAGATTCTCTTAATTTCATTTATATGAAAATGTTTGGGTTTTTTTTGCCCTTCTATTTTTGAAGATTAGTTTTGTTGGATATAAAAATCTTGATTAACTTTGATTTGAGCTCTTCTCGCAAGTCCTTCTGGTATCTTCTAGTTTCTGTTGTTTTGGGAGAGGAGTAATCCATTAGTTGCATTCTTGTTTTCATGTGTCATTTATTTTGTTGCCTGTCAGATTTCCCTTGTATTTGGCTTCCCACAGTATGTGTGATGTGTCTTGGTGTGCTTTTCTTTATGCGTGTTCTTGGAATTTGTTGAGCTACTTGGATCCATATCACTATTTTTCAGTGCCATCAACTACTTATCTTTAATAATTTTGGGGAAAGCTGGGATGGCTCAGCGGGTTAAGCGCTCGCTTTGAAGCCCCGGGGACCGAGGATCGAGTCCTGGCCCCGGCCCATGCGGACCCACATGCCCTGCGCAGCCCTGTGCCCACCTGTGGAGTGAAACTATATGGAACACTAGTGTCGACTGTGGAGACTGCTCTGGGCCCTCCCCCTTCTCTCTGTCTCTCTGTCTCTGTTTCTCTCTGTCAAAAATCAATAAAATAAATCTTTAAAAAAAAAAAATAATAATAATTTTGTCCACGTTTATAAATGTTTCTTTGAGAAAAATTATCTGACCTCTCCACCTTTACCTTCTGTCTTTCATTTTTACCAGTTTTTCTGTGATCCTTCTTTACATTATTTTCATTCTCTTAGTTGTTTTCCTGCCATATGGTAAATTTTTTTATACATTTATTCTCCCTTGGACACTTTACAGTTTTTTTCTTCATTCCTGGGATGATTTTTGTCTTTTTCTGTAATTATTTTCCTAAGTTTGATTGATTCCTAAATTTAATTTTTATTTCTCTTTCGTTCTTATTTATTTTTCTCTCAGTTTTTAAATTTCTTATTATAGAGTGTTTTTAATACCACCAAATTCTATTTTTATCTTATTTAATATAATTTGGAGAGTTTTATTAACTATAGCTTTTTATTATAAAATGTGTTAATTTTTTCTTCTTCTTTTCTTCCTATACCATTCTGTAGAATTAGTTTTGTTTTGTTTTTCCTGTTTCTAGACATTTTGTGGTGAGCCTTTTTAATTTGAGTGCTTTCTTCTATCAGTCTGCATGAATTATAGTTTCATTTATGGATAATGTGGTATGGGAGGTGTGGAGAGGGAGAGGTTGGTGTTGTCTTATTCTTCTTTTATTTCTGCAGGATCTTTAATTTTGCTTCCTCCTTTTTATTCGCTGTGCTATCACATCTGCAAGTGACACTACCCCTCTATGTACTTGACTGAAAACCATGACTGTTCAAGCTGCTACTTCCGGCTCCATTCACGTTAAGCCCCTTCCCCATGGCAGGTGGGAACCACCATGTCACTGACCTTTACTTGGTGCTGTGGCATTCAGTGTTGGATTTTGTATAGAGATTGGTCTTGCCTATGCTTTGGTTGGCCCCTTCCCCCATCTGTTCTTTCCCAAATCTCTTTTCTATGCTGTGCTCAGGAGCTGCAGTGACAGCAGGGACTGGCCGAACCAGCATTCATTCCTCCACTTTCATATAGCCTCAGGTTTGTGGTGTCCTTCTGAAAAGGCTAGAGACCACGAGCTGGTGTATTCTGTGTGTAGTCCTTGGGGATCTGTGGTTTTTGAGCAAGGGCATGTGGGGAGACTCAGATTAGGAGGCGACCGTTGTCTTCCAGATTTGGCAACTCAATACTGAGCAATTTCAGAAGAAGCCATCTCAGCAGACTCCTCTATGCCCCCCCTTCACACACATAAACACACATACACACACACACTTGGTGGAAAGCACTGAGGCTCCTGGGCAGTTCTCTTTATGTCTTAGAAAGTCATCACTCTTCTTCCTGTAAATAGAAATAACTGGTTTGGTTACAAAGAATCTTTGGAATATAAAAGACTGAAGTATCTCATTTTACATTCTTATAAACCATTTAGGTAAAATGGGTAGAGTTGTAAAATCCAAGTTTCCAACATTTTAGGTCCTTGGAAACCTGTGTGTGCTCACTTCTGAAAACTAACACAAGAAACTTCACACAGTGCTCTCCTTAATTAGTGTACAATGTACGTACCAAGTTTAAAACTTAGACTTCATGCACAGATAAACCCTTTTTTAAACATTTATAGAAATCGGACAGAAATTTTGCAAGTTGTGGGACAGTTTAAACATAATGAGTAACTATGGTCTAGTGTATTATGGGATTCTCAAAGGTATTCATTACTAGGTATCCTTATCTCTGGTAAGCCAGAAAGGGCACCTTCCTCTTCACTGCACTGGATTCATCTTAGTAAGTTGTAGTCACTTAACCTAACATAACAGAAGGACCCGTTTTTGTGATTGCTAGTGTTGCTCTCTAAACCAGGGCTAAGCTCCCAGCATCTGTCCTCTGGCCCTGTGGGTTGTGGTTAATATCTCCCCTGAAGCTGTTGTCTCCGGTGGGTTTTCCTCATGGGTGTTGCTCTGAACAAGCTCCTTTCTCACATCAGTCAGTCTCCCAGTTCTTTCTTCGCCCTTCATCAGGGGCAGCATTGTAGGTGGCATCCCTGGGCTTGTGCATGGATGGAACTGTCACGTTGTGACCTGGCATACACGTGCCCTCCGGGCTCTCCCTCAGCCCTCACACATCGAGGCTGTGCTTGTCTTTTCTTTTTATTGTAGTATCATTCCTGAGCAAAGGTCATGTCATAAATTTTTCTCTCTTCAGCACCCTCTGATTTACGTCTAGTCAATGGTAATAAAGATCCGGGATTAAACAACTACTCCATGCCCTAAATACCAGCTTTTGTACATGTTTGCTCATCCCTCTTTATAACATGCGTTTATTTTAATAAGCATTGTGTACATTCCAACATGATAATCTGATATCCATGTGTACAGTGAGGTGACAACTACAGTCAAGCTGACTCATCCCTGAGTTGTCACAAAGCACATGACACAGGGCTTCCCAGTTAGAGAGCACGTTGCCCAGCTCTCCAGAGGAAAAGTAGCGGTGCTCAGGCAGTGAGGTGTGCTGGCAGTCAGCTGTGTTTGGTTGGGGTCCCGCCTTCAACCCGTTCCATCACTGATGCCCTTCAACATGGCAGGCAGCCTCTAGCAGTGCTGCTCTGGCTTTGTTTTTGTTCTTGTTTCTACTTTGAAGTTACGATTACTTTTATATTTTAGTTCATTTTTAACTGAAATGTTTTGGAGTCTAGCACACATTCTAGAAAGTGCACAAGTGCTAAGTAAATATATATAGCTCAGTAAAATTTTAATATGAGCATATTCATGTGACCCACACCCATATCAAAAACTGGAACATCTCTCGTGCCCCAAGACCCACTTGTTTTCCTCCCAGATCATGACCACACTTTCCCAAAGGTGCTGCGGTCTGTACCTATAGATCACTTGTGTCGGTTTTTAAATTTTATCCCTCAGTGCATTGTCTGAGCATACCACTGTTCGCCCATTTGGGACTTCTGAGAACAATGCTGCTGTGAGAACTCTTCCCCTTGCCGATGAGTCCTGGGTCTGTGTCCGCAGTGCTGTGTCCAGGACACAGGGTGGTGGGCTGTAGGATGCGCTCACACCCAGCTTCATGGCTGCGCCGGCCCTTTATTAACATTGTGACTTTTTGCCTCTGTTTCAGGGCTCTTCCAGCATTGGATTCAGATGAGGTAGAGTACATTTTTGTTTACTTCCTTTTTCCTTGGAGCTGTTTTCACAAAGTAGACAGGCATTTCAGAAAGAAAATGAATGTTACTTTTTAGAATGAGTACAGATCAAGCATGCTGAAAGATGGCATTAACATGTGGGTGAAGTTGAAAGTCACTGGGTCCTCATTTAAACCTGGAGCAAGACAAATGCCTTTGGTGTAACAGAAGGAAAGAATTGCTTTATGAGTTTGAGCCTGACTTTGCAGCTTCTTCTGTATGGGTTGAGTTGAGAAGATGGCAGTTTGTTTAAATTAGTGTCATACTTGTAGATACCTTGCTGGGGTATTAAGTAGAGTTTCTATGTGACTTTTCTTTGCTAAGTAGGAATTTCCATAGAGGGTGTAGATTTTGGAAGATTTGGGTGAGGAGGAAGAATTGGGTTCTGAGTCCTTGGGACGTTGAAGGGCCTCCCAGACAGGCAAGAGTGTGATGTGTAAACTAAAGGATGGGTGCAGGATGTAACCTTATGTGCTGAAAGTGGCAGTGGTGGTGACGGGCACCTGGAGTGGTGGCTGCTGGACAAGACATGGTTGTCTATTCACTAAAAGTCAAGGCAGGTGACTTCGGCAGCAGCCTGGTGACTGGCTGCTGTGGGACGGGACATTGGAGAGGCTGCATTGCACACGTACCTGGGGTCAAAACCTCACATGTCAGGATTTAGAAGTCTGCATGGAATGACCCTTACAAGGTCACTGCATTGTTCATGTATTAAGTCACTGATTTGTCATTTCAAAAGTATGTGGATTGGTATAAAGTGAGGCCCACTTCATATGAGCTCTGTGCTGCCTGCCTGTTGGGTTTTCATTTCCGCACATGTGACTGCTTTGTGTATTCTGGAATACACTCAGTTCCCCCACAAAATTGTGACTGTTGAAGACTAGAGAATTTCTTTAGGTTCTGGAAGCATTAGCATTTGGATGAATATTTTCTTTCCTTTTAGGAAATCATGACCAGATCTGAAATGGCGGAGAAAATGTTCTCTTCAGAAAAGATAATGTAATTGGAACCACATAAGTGAAACCTGGTTAACGCTGAAGGACTTTCCAAGACTAAGAGAGAACCACATTCTGATATCGTGCAGGTTTTTGTTGCATTATCTTGGAAATCTATGTTCAAATGGACAATGCAGAGGTGGAAGAGTTCTGCAGCCCTTTTGAAGCTGACTCTTGAATGTGAATTTAATGTCCATTAAGTTGTCTGGACCTGGAACTAATCCGAGCAAACCAAGTATTATGACAAAGTGTGTGCCCAGATGCCCTCAGCTGAGGGATGGCAGGCGTGTGGATTGGGGTTGTCTCTTTCCTAGAGAAAGTGGCCATTCCAGATTTAAGCCTTCATTTGTTTTTATATAAACATTCTTGTTCTTCCACTGACCTTTGAGGTTGATGGTGTGGTTCCTGAAGCATGGCCGAGCAGTATGTCCATCTGGGGTCTAGAGTCACTCCATGTAGTAGTAATGTCCTTGGCCTTTCCGCTGAAGTGATCAGAACATGAGATGTATACGTGGCCCATTGCTGTGTGAGGAACAGTGCAGGTGTCTGATAGCCATTCATCCTTATCACCCTGCACATCAACCCCACTGCCTCAGCTTAGGGGTCATGAGTACATAGAGACAGAGTCTTGAGGGTCATTTTCAAAGATTTGCTCTGCTACTGTCCCCTCCCTCAGGCTCTTTGTGCTGCTGAGCTGCCGGGGCAGGTGGTGGGCGCCGGGCCATGTGGCTGGCTCCCCAGCACTTCCTTCTGGCTCGCTGGGAGGCCTGGGGAAACCAGGCCTTACCTTTTGTGTCATCTTGGCATACTTGGTTTTGTAATAAAACAGAACTGTATGGGACATCACTGTTCATCATGTAATTAATTTCTTAACCTTCAGCGTGTTTATACATTATTTTGTTACATTATAATGTGTGATTTGAAATTTGTTTTTAATGTAGAAGATTCTGAACTTGAAAGGCAGTTGACTGTAGTACGGAAATGTGAATGTTTGCTGCTTTTCTGACCAAAGGTACAGGGCTAGTGGACATTTAGAGTAGGAATTAAGGCAACAGTCGTGTATGTATTTCTTTGAAGGAGTTCTAAATTTGTCAATTGAGAAGAGAATTTTGATTGAGAAGCATAAGTCTTCACCACTACAAACACAAAAAAATTAACCTTTTTTTTCATTGTGAAGCCACAAAACAAAATTTTCTTTCAAAATTCTCCCTTTGGAATATATTTCTCAATTGCCCATTTCGTGCACTGTGTCTCTCACTGCCTGTAGGAAAAAAGATTTCTTTCTAGTAGTAGTAATGTCTCTTGAAGGATACTTTCAAATGTATTTTCATAGTGAATAGTGAACAGTATTGTTCTGAAAAAGGCATGGTAGTCAAGATGTCATTGCTTTGGGACATCCTTCCAAGAGAAGGATGACTTGATTGCACAGTGTGGGCTCTGTGCCTTTCTCAGTCTGCAACCATCCTGGGCCCCCACCCTGTGCATTTCCCAGCATCCTTGTCCGTTCTGATTTGGGTGTATTTCACCTTTGGCCCAGTGTCTCAGAGCCAGAGGTGACCACTGTCCTCCCATTCCTAACATGTGTATCTAATACCACTGCCCAGATGTCAGGGCACATTCACCCCCAACTCCTACTGCTCTAGTTCATTTCTGAAGGTAGAGTCCTCAGTGTTCAGTCAGAAGGAGCTGCCAGCCAGCAGGGTGAAAGTGGGGACTGTCTGGCCTGCCCCTGACATGACTTCAGTGGCATTTCTGAAAGCCCTGTGCAGCTGGAAGATAAGTGATGGTGCCCAGTGGCTCAGCTGCCAGCTGAAACATAGGTTTTCCTCGCCATCCAGTGAAAGCAGGGTCCCTCCTGAAGGCCTGTCAGAATGTTGTCCAGAGGGCATGACCTGTGTCTGTCATTGTCTGTGGGTGTGACCTGGATCATGGATTCCTGTGGAGGCCTTCCAAGCCCCCTCGTGAGCTGAGGGGTGCCTGGGGCTGAGTGTGCTTCATACGAAGTAACACCCAGGGCCACCATGCAGCTGTCCTCAAAGATGCCAGAAACTGCTCATCAAGGTCAGATCCATTTAGTCATTGGATGCCATCAAGATGGGTCTCCTGTTAACAAAAGGATCTGAAGATAAGAGTCTGGCTTTATGTGTTTCAAGGCCAAATGCTTGAGTGTTCTTATGCAGTTCATGTTAGGTTTATGATGTGTGTAATTTGCTTCGAAGGGACTTGTGCTTCGAGTTAGATTAATATTAGTATCTGCTTTAAAGGATAGTTAAGTTAATTTAGTTCAAAA
Organism: Craseonycteris thonglongyai; assembly: GCA_004027555.1. Taxonomy (NCBI): domain Eukaryota; kingdom Metazoa; phylum Chordata; class Mammalia; order Chiroptera; family Craseonycteridae; genus Craseonycteris; species Craseonycteris thonglongyai. Next base: position 9,882 of record PVKE010001260.1, read on the forward strand.
ATAAAATTTTAAGAAGCCGGTGAATATGTGAAGTTTTTAAGTCCAGGAGATGATAAGATGTTCCCATACTTTTCCTGTGAAAAAAATAATTTTTTAAATTATCTTTTTTAAATCTTTCATATACCAACCTCCCCCCTGTAACACAGTACATTATGTTTGCACTACTGTCAGGTCAAGACTGACATGACGGTATCAAAAGTGTACATATAAGCTTGATCTGTACTTCCTTTTTTTTAAACGGTTTGCATCTATAGATGACCCACTTGTAGTTAAGAGATGATATGCTAGATTTACAATAAGTCACTAATTTTGGTACTTGTGTCTTTGTATGATCAGCAGCACGCAATACAAAACACCAGGCCTTATACTGATAATTTAAGTTCTAAACATACCGAATGTATATAAGTGACAAGACTTTTAAGGAAATGTATGTTATAATACAGGAGCTCACTGCTGCACTAAGAAACTTCTTTAGAGTGAGGGAAATGTGTATTTGGGGAGAAAATTTTAGGAGCTAAAGAAGTTCTATTTTTCTATTTAAAATGATTAAATTATTGTATAATTTGTAAAAAGTTACTTTGAATGTAGGACAAAACTATTTCAAAGACTTTCGTTTGAAAAAAATTGATGTATTTTGTGCCTTAATATTCTTAATAAATGACTTTCTGAAGTTTTGGACTGTTGACTCTTGGTAATATCTATTAGTGCTAGATTGTGCAAACCTATAGGAAACATGGACTCCAATTAATGGCAGGACATAAAACTTAAAAACAGAGATACAACTGATTAACAAACAGCAAAAAGTGTTCATCCTCACTAGTGATCAAAGAAATAAAAGATAGAGGAAATTAATTAACACTATTCTAGATTTGTAAAGTCTTTTTGATTTCAAAGTCTGATGAAATGAGCATACCATTGATGATGATGTAATTGAATGAACCTTTGTGAAAAGAAGTTCAACAGTATGTATAACAGTATGTATGTATGGATAATGCCAATTTTGATGGTGTTTTTAAAAAATGATTCAAAATATAGAATAAGGCTTTTGCACAAAAATGTTTATTATAGCATGATTTACAGTAGAGACAAAATTAGAAACAAATGTCAACAATAGAGTAGGAAGTGACTTACAGTTTAACCAGCTACTTTATGGAATACTCTGCAACCATTAAATTGTTAGGAAGAATATAAAATATGCAGAAACAGTGATGCCAGGATGGCTCAGCGGGTTGAGCGCTCGTCTTGCAGTTCTGGGGTTGGAGAATTGAATCCAACCCTGGCCTGTGCAGATCTATGTGCTGAGCTGGGGTGTGCCCCCAGTTGGGTTCTCGCCGGGGTGAGCTTCCCTTGTAGGAGGCCCTCAGCTCGCAGGGGCCTGCCTCCCAAGCAAGAGGCCCTTGGCCCGGTTCCTGTCCTGAGCAGCCCCGCACCCACTTGAGGAACAAAACTGTATCGAAAACTATTGTACAACTATGGAAACTGCTCTGGGCTCTTCCCCTTTCTCTCTCTCTCACCCTCTCACCCTCTTCCCTCCCTCCCTCCCTCCCACCCCTTTTCTTCCCTCCCTTCCTCCCTCTCCCTCTCTCTGTTGAAAACAATAAAAATAAATCTTTAAAAAATGCAGAATATACTTAATGTAACAAGTAAGACCCGAAGTCCCATGTGAACGCTTACCCATGTGAACACACAGTAGAGGAAGGACTGTGTGGAGATGCCTCACCATGGCACTCATGGTGAGTGGTTGGGTTCAACTTGGCTGTGGACAGAAGTGTGTCTTGAGCACTTCTAGGGAGGGTGTGGAGGTGGGCAGGGCAACCCTCCTCCACATGGTCTCTCTTGGGAGACCCAGGTTATTTCCATCTGTGAGCCACCAATCTCCAGGGCCTGTTACGTGCATGCAGCCAGCAGCAGGAAGTGGTGCTCGTCACTTCTCAGAGTATCCCACTGGCAAAAACAGTCTTCCAGTGAGATAGGATGTCACAAGTACTATGCCTGCTGCTATTCTAGTTCCAGGAACAAAGAGGGTGGGTTTGGGTGACAACTAATGGCTTCTGCCATGGATTATTTTGGGACAATGGACTGTGTTTTCCACCAGCATCTCAGAGCAGCAAATGAGGCAGGTATAGCCAATGAGTTTACAGATAAAATTGAAACGATTACACAACTTGTCCCAGGTCACCCCCCAGTAAGTGACAAGCTTGTCAACCTGGGCAGGAGGAAGTTTCATTTAATAAATATGTGCTTGCTTCTTGCTAACAAGGATTAGAAGATTAAGTAAAATGATGTGTCCAAAGTGCCTGGTACACAGGTCTTCACCAGATGGCCAAGATTATGATGACAGACAACAGTGCTGGTCAGCTGACACAGACCCTTCCGATGGAATTCCAGCACAGTCTTAAGATTTATTCTCATGTTAAAATGCAGTCATCCACGGCAAGTTCCGTGCCCCATCAGTGACACTGAATTCACACCTAAATTCCTACTAATGGCTGTTGTATTACTGAATTCAGATGGAGAGGATTTTGACCATGTTTCCTTTTAAATCATTGTGGGAAAGTAGTAAAAGTTCATGTAACAAAAGTTCTGAAGGTCTCCAGCAGGTGGTGTCAGAGTAATGTCTAAAGAGTTTCAGCGACCACCTTTTTGGTCTCTTCTTACTTATAAAAACAAATTTACTTTTACTTACCAAAAACGCCATTAAACAAATTTAAAAATGAAATAAAAACTTTTTAACATTTTTAAAACCACTATTCTAACAAAACATCCTCTTGGTATACTTCCAGTCTCCGTCAGGATTAGAACTTGAAAGCTGGAAGCGGCCTCTGAGGTCATCTCCCAGGCGAGAATGGGAACCACGAAGCTTCTTGAGCCCCAGGTCCCTCCGGTTGCTTTTTTCACTTCTGCATCCTTGGGTTCAGAGGGCAAGAGGTACCATGGGAGGACTGGACTTATATCCAAACTGGAAATACACTTTGTATACTCTGCTTGTCCCTCGCTACATCATTTTATGATTGTTATCTTTTGTTCTAGCCTCCAAATTTTTGTCTCTCCATAACTGTTTATGTAATTCTGATTCTCTGCTGCTTAATTTGATACTGTAAGTGGAAATCGCACAGAGACCTAATGATAGTGTCTATTTTATTTTTAGTGCTATAGACATACTGAAAATAAAACATTCTATGCCATAGGCTTTATCCTCCCTTTTTAAAGAAAAAAACTGGGGGCACTTAATATATCTGCTCCCACAGAATTATTTTAGATATGTATATTAAAAGAAGGGACTGAACAAGGGAAAGCCAGGATGGCTCAGCGGGTTAAGCGCTCGCTTTGCAGCCCTGGGGTCCGAGGATTGAGTCCTGGTCCAGCCCCTGCCCATGTGGATCCATGTGCTGAACTGGGGTGTGGCCCCAGTTCAATTCTTGCTGGGGCAAGCTTACCATGAGGGAGGCCCCCAGCCAGGTTCCCACTCTGCACAGCCCCCACCCACCTCCTATGTGAAACAAAGCCATGTCAAAAACTGATGACATACAACTATGGAGATTACTTTAGGCTCTCCTCATTTTCTCTGTCTTTCTGTCCAAAACAATAAAATAAATCTTTAAAGAAAAGAGATACTGAACAAGCTAGACTTTTTACTAACTATGAAATTGCGTTGTGTTTTTTTTAATGATTTTATTAATATAAAATGCCCTGTAAATTTCAACTTCTGATAATGAAGTACCTTCTATTGGACCAAACTCCCCACAAACAACTCTAGACAAAATTTAAATAACAACCACTTGAAGACAGTGGAGACAAATATCAGGAAGGCATTGGAAGTTACTCAAAACTTGTATGAAAGGAGCTACACTACACAAATCTCCCATTGTTATGCCATCGTTTATGGGGAGTCTAAACCCAGACATCAAACCTGTTGTCTCACTTGTTGAACTGGAATACAGAGATTAGAAGACCCACAGCAGCTGTAAAGCAAAAGAGTTACTGAACAAGAGAACCAAAGAAAGTAAACGCATTCTGGGTATGAACCTCCCAGGTCACTGGCTTGCTTGAATGAACTCTCCTTGTGTGATATAGACTCCACACACTCATCTAAGCCTGAAATGTGGAGCTGTGATTTCTGCTAACATGGGAGACAAAGTTTGACTTGAGTCCAACCATGTCAACTGCCTGCTTAAAAAATAATGTGAGGAAAGCCGGGATGGCTCAGTGGGTTAGGCACTCACTTTGCAGTCCTGGGGACCGGGGATTGAATCCCGGCCCCGGCCCATGCGGACCCACATGCTGAACTGGGGAGTGCCCCCAGTTCGGTTCTCACCAGGGCGAGACCCCAGCCCAGTTCCTGCCCTGTGCAGCCCCGCCCACCTGTGGAATGAAACTATGTGGAAAAACCGATGATGTGCAACTATGGAGACTGTTCTGGGCCCTCCCCCTTCTCTCTGTCTCTGTCTCTGTATCTCTCTCTGTCAAAAAAAGCAATAAAAATAAATCTTAAAAATAATAATAGTAATAATAATAATGTGGAGGTAACATCAGAGAAAATGAGGGACTAAAGACCTGAAAATCTGCCCTTTCAGAAAAACAATTTTAAAAAACTCATAAAAACTTTCAAAATTACCGGTAACCTTTTTGGAACTCTGGAAATTAACCAGTCTTGCAACAACTTAAGAAACATTTGCTTAAGAAAAATGCCTGCATTTCAGTAAGAACAGCCAGAGGTGTTTTAATTTGTCCTGCTCCCCTGTTTGGTTCCCGAGCTTAGCAGCAGCCTTCAAAATTAAGGGCCCACATTCCCAGTACTGCAGGAATCAGAGTGGAGCCAGAGAGCCTTCAAAGCCCGGTTTCCAAAGAATTGTCATGACTGAACTTACGTGCTTCCTTGGAAGCCCCCACTGGAAAGCGTTGTCTTTATTTGACCTGCTGTCAGAACTTGCTCAGGACTAAAAGCTCCTTCCTTGGCAATTTTTGTTTTAAAAACTTTTCAGTTAAGTGTTTCAATATTGCAGCTACCTAAGGCAATAAATAAAAATAATAATGGAGACAAATAATAGACTAAGCCAAAAAACCTTAAAAGGAAAAACTAAAGAAAGGGATGGCCTGGAGACATTGAAAAGCTGCAGCATATTTCTGAGACTCTAAAGAGCCACCTGCATGCACGGTGCTCTGTGCGTGCTCAGCAAAGACTGCAGGAATCAGGAAGTGAAGGCTAAGGCAGAGTTGCAAACCAGCTAGAGAGTGTTTAAGGACACATACACACACCTTGACAAAGACCAGGAGATTTATTGATGCCAAGAGTTCAAGGAAATCAATAATTAGCTGACCAGTAGATAACTGAGCAGAGACTTCAGTAGCTATATATTAGAAAGAATACAGACTTTATAGAATTAGTTCAAAGAAGTCACTAAACAACAAAACAACTATGATAATAAGCAGCAGCAACAAAAAGCCATGGGGAGGGAAGGGGAGTCTCATTTCCAGAGTTGCCACATTGTGTTTCTTAAAATGTCCTGCTTTCACCAAAAAATCATGACACAAAGAAAAAAGTACAGTCTATTCACGGGACAAAAACATAATTTACAGAAAATGTTCCTGAGAAAGACCAGATGTTGGACTTACTAGATAAGAACTTTAAATCAGTTATTTTTAATGTGTTCAATGAGCTAAGGAAAGCTATGTCTAAAGAGCTAAAGTATGAGAACAATATCTTATCAAGTAGAGAAATAGCAACTATAAAAATGAGCCAAATGGAAATACTTTTCTGTTGAAAATTACAATAACAAGTGTAATTTTTATAGACCCAACAGCAGTTTTATGTAGGCTTAGTATAAAATCAGTGAATTTGGAGAAGCCCGGATGGCTCAGAAGGTTAAGCATTCACCTTGCAGCTCCGGGGTCCAAGGATTGAGTCCTGGCCTTGGCCCATGCGGACCCATATGCTGGACTGGAGTGTCCTTTCTATGTAGGAGGCCTCCGGTTTGGCCCCAGCATGCAGGGGCCTGCCTCCCATGCTGGAGGCCACCGGCCCGGTTCCCACCCGGCTTGGCCACTGCCCACCTGTATAGAATGAAACCATGTCGAAAATTGATGACATACAACTATGGAGACTACTCTGGGCCCTCCCCCTTCTCTCTGTCTCTCTCTGTCTCTGTCAAAAATAATAAAATCTTTTTTAAAAATCAGTGAACTAGAATACATGTCAATTGAGATTATGCAGTCTGGGGAGCGGGGGGAAATAGAATGAAGAAAAATAAACAGTTTCAGAGATCTTTGAACCATCATTAAACACACAGCATACACATAATGGTTCTATTGGGGAAGAGGAGAGAAATAAAGAGGCAGAAAGAATAGTTGAAGATGTAATGGCTAAAAACTCCCCTAATTTGATGAAAAACCCTAATCTATATATCCTGAAGCTTAACAAACTAGTAGGATAAACGCATAGAGATTCTTACTGAAATACAACATAATCAAATTGTCAGAAGTCAGAGACATAGAGAACAAGGGAGAAGTGACTCATCATATACAAGGGATGCTCAATAAGATGAAAAGCTAATTTCTCATCAGAAACCTTGGGGCAAAAAGGCCATGGGATGACATACCCAGCACACTGAAAGGGGGAAATAATAATAATAAAACTGTCAACCAAGAATTCTATATCCAGGCAAACTATCCATCCAAAATAAATAAAAAATAAAGACACTTGCAAACAAAAATAAAAATAAACAAAACAGAGAATTTGTTGCTAGCAATTTAGAGGTACTAAAAAGAGTACTTCAGACTGAAACAAAAGAGCACTAAACAATAATTTGAATCTATATGAAGAAATAAATAGTACCAGTAAAGGTAACTATGTACGTAAATATAAAAGGCAATATAAATGTTTTTATTTTGTTTGTAACTTCTTTTTTCCTCCTATCAATTTTAAAAAGAAATCTTTATTAAAGAAATAACTATAAATCTAAGTTGAAGGGCACAAAATGTATGAATGTATTATAGTAAAAGATGAAGGAAAGGAGCTATATACAAGCAATGCTTTGCATATGAGTATTATTAAAATTAAGTTGGTATTAATTAGAACTAGATTTTTATAAATTAAGGTGTTAGTGGTAAAATCCAAGGCAACCACTAAGAAAATATTTTAAAAATATGTAGTACAGAAATGGCAAGGAAATAAAAATGGAAAAGTACTAAATGTTACTGAACACAAGAGAAGGCAGTAATGGAGGAAGTAAGGAACAAAATAAATAAAACAAACTTTTTTAAAGTTCATTTTATTGTTTTTGACAGAAACAGAGAGACACAGAGAAGTGGGAGGACCCACAGCAGTCTCCATAATTGTACATCATCAGTTTTCAACATGGTTTCATTCCACACAGGTGGGCAGGGACCACACAGGGTGGGAACTGGGCTGGGGGACCTCCTGCATGGGAGGCATGCCCCCTCTAGCCAAGGGCTGAACCCGGGGGTGAGAACTAAACTGGGGGCCTCCTGCATAGGGAGCACATCTCAGTTCAGCATATGGGTCTGCACACGCCGGGTCCAGGATTCAATCCTCAGTCCCCAGAGCTACAAAGTGAGCTCTTAACTCGCTGAGCCATCCCAGCTTCCCAAGACATAAATTTAATAATAGCTAAAAAGGGTAAGGAATATGGAAATATGAAGAACAACTTTTGTTAATAAATTAGACAACTTAACTGAAATTCTCTGGAAAGACAAAAAGTATCAAAATTGACTCAAGAATAAATAGACAATCTGAATAGACCCTTAACAAATGAAGATATTGAATTAATTAAAACAAAACCTCCCACAGAGAAAATTTTAGGCCCAGATGGCTTCACTATTGATTTCTGCCAAACAGCTAAAGAATTAATGACAATTTCTCACAAACTCTTCAAAAAAATAGAAGAAGGAACACTTTCTAACTCATTCTATGAGCTCAGCATTACCCTGATAACAAGACAACACAAGAAACCTACAGACCAACATCTCTCTTGAATATAGGAGCATAAATCCTCCAATACTAGCAAACCAAATTCAGCAACATATAAAAAAAAATGTAGGGGAATGCTGGGATAACTGGACAAGTTGAGCGCTTGCCTTGCAACTGAACCAAATCCAAGCCCTGGCCTGTGCAAACCCACATGCTGAACTGTGGTGCTGCCTCCCCATACGGGAGGCCCCCAGCTTGGTTCCCACTCTGAGCAGCCCCACATCCACCAGCGTGGAATGGAACTATGTCAAACACTAATGATGTACAGCTATGGAGACTGTTATGGGCGCCCCCCCCCTTCTCTCTGCCTCTGTCTGTCTGTCTGTCTCTCTCACCTTCTCTCAAAAACAATAAAATAAATCTTAAGAAAAAAAAAGAATTCTACACTATGAACAACTAGGATTTATTTCAGGAATGCATGGATGGCTTAATATCTGAAAATCAATTAATGTAATGTATTATATCAATAGGAAAAACTAACAAACATGCCACAATCATCTCAATAGATGTAGAAAAAGCATTAGCCCAAATCAAACACCCATATGTGATAAAAACACTTGACAAACTAGAAGCAGAAGGGAACTTTCTTAACATGATAAGGGGCATCTACAAAAACCCACAACTAATATCATGTTCAACTATAAAAACAAAAAAACAAAAAACTGGGTGCTTCTAAAATTAGGAAGAAGACAAAAATGTCTATTCTCATCATTTTCACCACTTCAACATAGTACTGGAACTTCTAGCCAGGGCACTGGACAGAAAAAAAAAGAAATAAGTTATTGAAAATGGAAATGAAGAAGCAAAAATATCAATTTTCACACATTACATGCTCTTGTATATAGCAAATTCTAAGGCATCTACTAAAAAACTATTAGAACTAATGAGTTCAGAAAGGTCTCAGATACAAGATCAATATACAAAAATCAGTCATATTTCAAGCAGGTCAGCAGCCATGGTGACCACTAAGGCCATCTACAAATTTTCTTCAGGACAAATGATGGAAGGACTGGTACATTAATGGGAGAAAACAAACATGGAAACAAATACAGTAGACTCTCCATTAAATGGAACTCAAGCAACTGTCAAAACTTTTTTGCCAGTTGCTTGAGAATGCTGGTTGCTTGAGTTCCAGTTAGTAGAGAGTCTACTTACATTTTATCTGGCATCTACCAACCCCCATGAGTGCTGGTTAACTGAGAGTCCACTGTAATATGAAGACAACAAGCAGTTTTTTGGCAGTTACCAATGAGTGATACACACTACTGAAATGAATAGCTAAAACACATTCTGGAATGTGGCTGAAAGTACGGTGCCTCCCAAAAGGCATGGTGGGCTTACTGGGTGACTGATGATTCTCCAGCAGCAAAACCACCTATTGCTTATAAATTTATTTGAACAAACCATACATTCAAAGTGAGTGACAATCCAGAACAATATGTACCTTATTCTAGCACTAGAAAGAAGATTCAGGAGTGAGTCCTACCTTCAATACCTTACAAGTAAAGACAATGGAAAATAATTTAACATGTAAAATATGGAACCTTCCATGTAATTGCACTTTTATTTCTTACTATTAACTTGATTAAAATTGTTTGATTTAAAAAATCAATCAATTGGGGGGAGTAGGGAGGGGGAATCACACACACGGTGTTGGAAAGTGAGCTGATTCTGGGTGGTGAGCACATAATGCGATGTATAGACAATGTAATGTAGAATTGAAACAATGTAATTGATATCAATGTCACCCCAATAAATTTAACCAAAAAAAATCAATCATATTTCTCTGTATACTTGCAAACAATCTGGAAGAGAAATTAAGACAAAAATTTTTATTTACAACAATATCAAAAAGAATAAAATACTTTGGCATAAATCTAACAAAAGAAGTACAAACCTTGTACACTGAAAACTACAAACATTGTTGAAAGAAATTAAATAAGATATACATAAATTGAACAATAACCCATTCCCCTTGGATCAGAAGATGTAAGATGGCAAGTGTTTCCAAAATTGAACTATGATTCAATGCAATCCCATTCAGAATTCCAGATGACTTCTTTGTATAAATTGAAACTCTGATGATAAAATTCATACGGAATTTCAAGGGACCCAGAATTGCCAAAATAATTTTGAGAAAGAAGTAGGAGTATTCACACTTCTTGATGTCAAAATAATATAAAGTAACAGTAATCAAGACAGTATGGTACTGGCACAAGGACAGACATGTAGATCAATGGAATAGAATTAACAGTCCAGAAATAAACCCTCATATGTATGATCAATTGATTTTCAACAAGGGTACGCAGACATTCAATGTGGGAAGAATTGTCTCTTCAACAAATGGTGCTGGGACAACTGGATATCCACATGTATAATAAAAGAATGATGTAGGACCCTTACTTCACAAATTATGTAAAAATTAACTTAGAATGGATCAAAGACCTAAATGTAGGTGCTAACATTATAAAACTCTTAGAAGAAAATACACAAGCAAATCTTTATGAACTGAATTTGGCAAAGAATTCTTAGATATGACACAAAATGCATGAGCAATAAAAGAGAATAAAAAGTAAAATTAAACTTTATCAAAATTTAAACCTTTTGTGCTTCAAAAGACACCATCAAGAACGTGAAAAGTCAACACACAGGAGAAAATCTTTGAAAATCATATAACTATCTGATAAGGGATTTATATTCAGAATCTATAAAGAACTCCTTTGCTAAACCATAGCTGGAGAAACTAAGTTCAGTAAATATCAAGCCAATTTTCTATTAAAAAATAAAAAACAGTAGGGATGGCGGGATGACTCAATGGGATGAGCGCTCGGCCTGTGGCCCTGGGGTCCAGAGATCAAATCCCCACCCTGGCTCATGCAGACCCATATGCTTAACTGGAGTAGGGCCCCAGTTCTCACCAGGGCGAGCTTCCCATGTGGGAGGCCCCCAGTTCAACTCCCAGCTCACAGGGCTATGCCTCCCATTTGGGACACCCCTGGCCGGGTTCCTGCCCTGGGAGGCTCTCCCGCCCACCTGTATGTGGAGGGGAAATATGTTGAAAACTGATGACATGCAACTATGGCTACTGCTGTGGGCCCTCCCTCTTCTCTCTGTCTCTCTCTCTGTTTCTGTCTGTTTGTCTCTCTCTCTCTGTCAAAAATAATGTCTTTGAAAAAAATAATAATAGTAAAAATTTAAAAATAAAGAACTCCTTCAACTTAATAATAAGAAGACAACCCAACCAAAAAATGGCAAAAAGTCCTAAATAGACACTTGCCCAAGGAAGAGATATACAACTGATCAATGAGCATATGGAAAGGTGCTGTACATATTTAGTCATCAGAGAAATGCAAATCACAACCACAATATAGCTTCATACCTGCTAAAATGGCTACGGTAATAATATTCCTTTTCATTCATTATGAGAAAAGGAAATAACTAGTGTTGCAAAGAATGTGGACAAATCGAACCTTTATACATTTCTGGCAAGAATGTAAAATGGCACAGCCACTCTGGAAAACAGTTTCTCAGTTCATCAAGGGATTAAAGAGTTACTAGGTGACTCAGTAGTTCCACTCCTAGGTAGACACCCATGAGAAGTGAAAACACATGCTTACACCCATGTTCACAGCAGCATTATTCATACGAGTTACAAATTGGAAACTACCTGAGTATCCCTCAGCTGGTGAATGATTACATGAAACATGGTAACTCCATATAATGGAATAGTATTCAACCATAAAAATGAATGAAGCACTGACACATGCCACAACATGGAGGAGCCTTGGGAACGTTATGCTAAGTGAAAGAAGGCAGTCACAAAAAGCCATATGTTGTATGATTCTATTTTTACAAAATGCCCAGAATAGATAAATCCATAAAAACAGAGAGTAAATTCATTTTTTCCAGGAGTCAAAAGGATGAAGGGCTAGAGAATGACTGCTAAATGGGTGTGGGGTTTCTTTCTGTGGTGATGAAATGTTCTGGAACTAGTGATGATGGTTGCACAATTTTGTGAATATAGTAAAAAGTACCATTGCACTGTACCATTTAACGAGGTGAATTCTATGGCATTGGTATCATGTCTCAATTTAAAAATGATACTCAGAGTAACATAACAATTAGGAGCATCTATGAGGACTGACAATGAAGTCCATGAACTTGCCACCATGCACTTATGTTGGCAGCACTGTGTGAACAGCTCGGTAAGGTTTCATGACCTTGATATATCAGTGTCTCACAGCTGTGTTTGTGTCAACATGGGCAATGTCTTGCTGAGTGGTGTTCATTGTTGTTTTGTGTTTTTGTGTGCCTTCACAAGACTGTTGGACCTTGAATTAGAGCAATGAACAAACATTAAATTTCTTCTTAAACTTGGCAAGAGTGAAAGTGAAATCAGGAATGTGTTATCCAAGTTGATGGGGGTAATGACATGAAGAAAGCAGCAGTACAGCAGTGTATAAATGGACAAATGTTTTTCTGAAGGGAGAGAAAGCATCACTGATGAAGAATGTCAGGGTGGCCAGTAACAAGCAGAACTGATGAAAACACTGCAAAGATTCATCAAATTGTGCATCAAAATTGTCAGCTGACTGTGAGAAGCATAGCAGACCAAGTCAATATTGATAGAGAAACAGTTAGAAAAATTTTCACTGAAAATCTTGGCATGAGAAAGATGTGTACAGAAATGGTCCCAAAGGACCTCACCGAGGAACAAAAGCAAAGGAGAATCCAAGTTTGCCAAGACCTTTTGGAGAGAGGCAAGACCATGTTCTGGGCTGTTATCACTGGTGATGAAACATGGGTGTACCAATACAACCCTGAAACAAAGCATCAAAGTACACAATGGAAATCAGCCAATTCTTCACAACCAAAACAGTTCTATCAGTCCAAATCAAGAGTCAAAACAATGTTGCTAACCCCTTTTGATATCAGAGGGATTGTTCATTATGAATTTGTACCAACTGGACAAACAGTCAACCAAGTTGACTATTTGGAAGTGCTGAAAAGACTGCATGAAAAAGTTAGATGAAAACAAACTGAACTCTTCGCCAACAACTCATGGCTCTTGCATCACAACACTGCACCAGCTCACACAGCACTGTCTCTAAGGGAGTTTTTAGCCAGTAAACAAATAGCTGTATTGGAACACCCTCCCTACTCACCTGATCTGGTCCCCAATCACTTTTTTCTTTACCTAAAGATAAAGGAAATATTGAAAGGAAGACATTTTGATGACATTCAGGGCATCAAGGGAAATGCAACAACGGCTCTGATGGCCATTCCAGAAAGAGTTCCAAAATTGCTTCGAAGCGTAGACTAGGTGAAGGCATCAGTGCATAGCTTCCCAAGGGGAGTATTTCAAGGTAACCGTAGTGATATTCAGTTGTGAGGTATGTAGCACTTTTTCTAGGATGAGTTTGTGAACTTAATTGTCAGCCCTCATATGTTATTCACATTCTCTGGGTATAACCCAAAATAAGTAGGCATACCAGTAAACCCGAAAAAACAATCCATACTCACAAGACCCTGAAAGCAGAGCAGGTCATTACCTAAAGGATTCTAAAACAGCAATTAATATTCTCAAGGACCTAAAGGAAAACATGTTTATAATAAATGAGTAAATAGGAAACCTCAACAGAAGCCCTACCCAGTAGACTTCACTTCCATCTCATTAGCCAGAAGTAGGTCACAAAGCCAACAGGTCTGAACTAAGGGAGTCTAAACTGCAAAAAAGTCTGAAGGGGTGGGGGCATTTTTACCTAAGTGTATTATAGCCCTGACCAAAAGTCAGATTGTGTTAGGTAATCAGTATCCTCTCAATGCCTCCCCCAGAGACTATGTGGACCTCATTTCTTATTACAGCCACAATTCCGAGGCAAAACATATTTCAACTTAATGCCCATGGTCACTCTATCAGTCAAAAGCCAAGAGATGCCTTGCTCATATAAGAATAATTCAAAGAAGACTTATTTACAAAGATATAGATAGGATGTAGAAGTGCCAACCAGGAATGCCCTATCCCAGGGCCACTGACGCAGGCCCTGTGACTACACGGAGGCCTAGGGGATGAGATGGAATGTATCTGCTGGAATCCGAAGGAGAGAGGTTATGGAGAATGCGTCACCTTGAAAAGGGCAGTGATCTTCTATCAAGGGGCACAGTCATCTTGACTCAACCTCATGACGTCACCCTTCTCCAACTGCTCTCCCACTGGGCATCCCCAGTGGCCACCCCAACCCGAGGACAGAGGGCGTGCTCACATTTTGATGCAGCCCATACAGGTTGACCTCAGGGGAAGAGAGCATCTGAGAGGCAGAGTCACCTAACAAAACCATCCCATGTGAAATAATACTGGGTCTGATACGCTGGACCCAGGAATTACTTTTGACAATTCCATGGAGGTTATTGTAATTAGACCTAACTTGTGTAGTTGGAATCACAGTTTACAGCAACAATATGCCCTGGAAGTTTGTTCCTGAAGCTAATTCTGCCATATGCTTAGGAATTACGGAGCAGGGGCCGTGGAGCGGTGAGCAGGTCCCTGCGTGCGGGTCTCCTCCTGCAGCCTGGTGCAGTAGACAGCATGTTCCCCCCATCACACAAGTATCAACCTGTCTTTCCCAACTCCCACCCTGATGTCGGAGCTCCGACAACTTACTGAAGCAATCTAAGCCTCAGTTTCCCAACCTGCAAGATGGGGGTAATAGGGGACCCATTTCACTGGCTTGTTGTGAGGAAATAAATGAGAACACTGTGAAGTGCATAACAGAGGGCCTAGCCTATGGGGGGTGCTCAAGAGACGTTGGTTCCTTTCTTATATGGTTCCCATATGAAGGACCCTCAGATTGTTTAATCCCCCTTAACTTAGCACCTACTACACTAAGCACTATGAGACACTTTATGTTCATCATTTTGAAACTTTATAATAATTCTTGGGGAAGCTGGGATGGCTCAGTGGGTTAAGCGCTCACTTTGCAGCGCCAGGGACCAGGGATCGAATCCCGGCCCCGGCCCGTGCGGAACCATATGCTGAACTGGGAGCTCCCCCAGTTCAGTTCTCTCTCTGTCTCTGTCTCTGTATCTCTTTCTCTGTCAAAAATAAAAATAAATAAATAAAAATATATTTATAATAATTCTTCAGATAGATACTGTTTCCATTATATGGATTAATAAACTGAGTCCTGCAAAGATTCGGAGACTTGCAAGGCCACGCGGCATATGTGGAGGTACGATTTGACCCACGTGTGTCTCATTTCAAGGGTTGTGTGTCTTTGACTCTGTTCCTGCCACCACTTTGCCACTTTCAGAGGCATTTGGAATGACATTCATGGATTTACAGCATTGTCCTCCTTTTGGCAGAGGGTAACAGGGTTTGGTCTTTAATCATGGCACAAGTAAATGTTTTCCTATGGGTTCTCATTTTATAAAACTAGAAACGGTTTTCTAGGGGGAAATGTCTCTCCTAGCTGTCATGACATCATACATGGACAGACAATCTCTTCAAAGTTCAACACAGGATGGCTCTGTTTTGTTGATGGGGCCCCTAGACGTGTGAGACAGCATCATGCAGCCCCTGGCACAGGGCTGTGCCCGAGTTACTCTCCGTGCTTGTTTGTGTAATGAATGAACTGCATTGCCACCCGGTCCCCCCCCCCCCCATGCTACCCTGTCATCCTGCATCAGACTAACAAACAGGGCTGTGTTCCTCTCAACCTTGGAGGTGCTCAGAGGGGGCTGATGACAGTTAGCAGCACAGATAGATGTGGAGTTAAGGAAGTAAAGGCAGAGAAGCAGCCCCAAAGGAGCCATAGGCACAATTCCACCACAGGTGAGTCAATGAGAGCCCACGAAACCCAAAAGGTCAGCCATGTGGTGTGGGGCCCCCTGCAGGACAGGCTGTCCCCGCCTGGGTGCCCCTCCCGGTCAGGTCTTACATTTCCACAGCAATCCTCCTGTCTTGCTTTGTGTTCCTGCATTACACAAGGATGCGAGCCTCTGAGAGAGCACGGGGAGCCTAGGAGATGGCAACTTCCTCTGCCAAAACTATAAGAAATACTTTCTTTCGATGTGTAGAATCCCCCACTCCCACAAACCCCAAACACTCAAGAATACTCTCTTGAAAACTAGATGTAGAGAAAACAGTGTGGAAGGAAAAGGGGCCACATCCTGAACGTGAAAAGCTCACTGGAGGCCAGCATGGCGGGCCCTGCAAACTCAGAGACCGAAAGTAACCACACAGGATGGCCTGAACATAAAAACTCCTAGCTAAAAGCGGGTCATGGCAAGTAGTCACATCCCAGGCCTGAAGCTTCCTTGACAAAGGTCAATCTGTACCTTAAGAGAGCTTGCCTACTGTCATTTAGCATCTAAGATAACAAACCCTTGGAATGTCAGAGTAATAATCTTTTTTTCCAGACCCCTCTGAGTACAACCTGGGGCACCAGAGCCCTGCATTGTTATCTGTTCCCCAAATTCCATTTCTGTGTGCTTAAATGTTCATTATTATTTATCCTGCACCCACCCCTGTAAAAGAATGATGTGTTTCTTCATTTTTAACTTTTATCCAATCCCAGAGATTCCCCTGGTTGCTTTCTACCACCAATGATTTCATGTAACACCTCCCTTCCCCCCTTACATCTCCTCTTTGATTCTAATGTTTAAAATAAGCTGTGAAACTGCCATTCTCTGAAGCGTTTTCTCAATTCGTTGAGAGTCTGCTTCCTGAAGATTGTCTTCAATTTGAAAAGGCTGGGCGTTCTTTCATTGACAGAAGCAACAATATAACCAGCAAGCCCATTTTATTAAGTCAGAGGTTAATTTGGGGAGCCCTGAGAACAGGGCATTTGGCTTATTGTCATGGTCTGTCTGCCTTTAGACAAATTTGACAGGGTCTGTCTTTGCAGGCCCAGCCTCGATCACTACAAATCAAGGGCAGAGACAAACGACAGAGAAGGGACAGCATCGCTGGCTAAGGGGGCCTTACACGACTGATTCACACCAGACACCCAAGTACTAAATGGAAGGTGGCCATAAGACAAGGGCAGCAAAAGGAAATTAGTAAATAGAAAAAATGTACATATAGGCAAACAAACAAACAAAAAACATACACAAATCCCCTCCAAAGCTCCCAAAGCTCAGCTCTTAAAAATGAAATTCTTGAATTCCTGTGATTGTGTATGTAAGTGGAAGATGGGATAAAGTTGAAGACAGCCTGAGTTGGCACGGCGTGCGCAAGTCTCTTCAGCCATGAAACCGGGCCAGCTTTATGAACCCCTGGAGAGGGCACAAGAAGAGGAAAGAAGGCCAGCATCCGGTCCCAGCGGCTTGGACTTCCAGGGGAGCCTGCCAGGTAAACATAACGTGGGAGAAACATGGCCACACTGGAAATCTTTCACTAGAGTGAGGGAGTACCGAGAGCCAGGGGCCACTGGCTTGGACACAGGCAGTAAATGCGTGAGAGGCTGAAGCAGAAAACCACCCATCTCAGCAGACCGCCTGGCAGCTGAGCCCCCTCCACCTGGACGGGAGCAGCCATGTCTCAACAGGAATGCGAAGTCGCTTACGTGGGCTGCCCCACTTCCGCTGGCAGGATGGTGCTGGAGAGGCGTCACTGGGTTTCCTGGGTAGTGAAAACTCAGGCGGCCGCCTGCACCGAGGCTGCGCTTGCGGGGGAGGGGGGGCCTCCAAAATCCCTTCTGCTCCGGAGGAAAACAGCTCCTGCCCTGAGGCTGCAGCCTGCCAGCCTGGGAGGGGGCCGTGGGGGTGTGGGGACCTCCTGAGTGACCTGCGGAAGAGGACTAGAGTTGAGGAATGCCAGGCATGGTGTGTATCATGCCATCTGCAGTGGTGCCTTTTGAAAACATTTTCCAAGTAAGAACTTAGATAATGTTTTCCAGGAGCGCAGAGAGGCCATCTGGTTCCTCCCACAGCTCCCAGGGCGCACGCAGGGGACATCAGGCCGCTCCTATCAGCCCTGCCCAGGGCTATTTCCCATCATCTGAGCAAGGTGTCCAGTGTCCCCATAGCCTGCCTCCATTTTAGACTTTCTCCTTCTGTCTAGTGGATGGAGACTATAGATTCCTAGTCCCCGTGCATGGGTGTACCTGTGTACCCTGATCCATTACTTAGAGGACATTAGTCTGCTCAGTTGGGGAACTTAGTCTGCCTGGTGTCTAGTGTGTGAAGCCCATCTCCTGCCCACACTGCGGAGAAGGACGGTGGCCGTGCGTGGCCGTGGAGTAGGCAGACCTGGGTGCGCGTCGTGCTTTTGCCACTTGTTGCTGAGGGGTGTCCGCCTCAGTCCCCAAGGCTAGGGAGGGGCTGGTCAGGAGGACCCGCGCTCGTGTGCTGCCCGGCCCGGCCGCCTTGCGCGGGGGCCCTGGGGACACCCGCCATCCTCCTTCTGGCGTCGCGCCGCCTCCGGGGCCCGGGCTGGGCGCGCTCCAAGCGCATTCCTGGCCGGGCGGCCCCTCCTCCTCCCGGGCCCGGGGGCCGGCGCCGCCCCCCAGCCTCCCCGCCGGACCGCGGTCGCTGGTGGCCGCAGGCGCCCCAGGCCGCGCACGGACCGGATTGCGCTCCCCTCCCGTGCGCTCCTCTCGGGGCCGGCCGGCTGCTCTCCCGCCTCCCTGACCCAGGCGGCTGGACACCCTCGGCAGGAATTGCACCGCCTTGTTCCCTCCCAGGCAGAGGTCTGGTCCGGCGAGATGCGGCCCCGCGGGCCTGGCGCGCTCCTCCTGCTGCTGCCGCTGCTCGTCACCGGCTCCGCGCAGCTCGGTGCCCAGGTCAGTGTCCCCCGCCTCCCGGCCCGTGCGCAGGACCCGGGCCGCGCGCTGCGCTGGAAGCAAGGGCGGGGGCTTGGCGCGACCTGGGGCCGGGTTCGGTTTTTGGAGAGAGGCGCCGGATCGCCGTCCTCCGGGCGCACTGTGGGCCCCTCGGGCCGCTCCTCACAGAACGCCGGGTCCGCGGGGGGCTCAGCGCTGGGGCAAGGTCTCCCCGGGATTGGAAACGGACGGGGGTCTCTCCAGAGTACCCATGAGAGGGACTGGTCCCCAGCCGGGTCCGGGTCCCCGTCCCCCAGCTCCCCAGCTCAAGTGCTAACTCCTCGCTCCCGCGATGACTTTCCCACGATCGTCGCGCTCCCCCGCGCGGCGCCGCGCCGACGGCGCGCCTTTCCCACCCGCCCGCGCGGCTAGCTGTTCCCGGAGCCTCCTCCCGTTTGTATGCGTTGGAGTCTCGCTGGGTTTATTTATTTGGCCAGGCTCACCTTTATACTAACGAGTAAGAACCGATGGTTAAAATTAAGACAAGAATGCAGATAAAAAGGAATCGTCCGACGCTGGAACTGGAATTGCTGAATTCAGAGCCAGCGCCTTCCAGGTGCGCCCTGTGGCCAAAGCCGGGGTCCGCGAGTGCGCCGCTGGTGCCACCACAGTACCGCCTACAGCAGAGCAGGGACGGGGAGGCTGCTTGGGCTCGCTGCGCCCCGGTGACTGTGGGATTCTGCTAAGCCTCTCCCACAGCAGCCCTATGAAGGAACTGAGGCCCAGAGAGACTGTGACTTGCTCAAGATCACACAACTAAAAAAGAGTGGAGTAAATGTAGTCTCCTTGGGCTCCAAGCCTTCCCCTTCCCCACAGACTGGATTCCTGAACCAGGCAGGGCGCCCATGGCTACCTGGAGGCCACCCTGCCAGGTGCAGGTCCCGACTGGAACTCATTGAGGCCTGACCTGGGCGGGGTTACTGCAGAAATGGTGAGCGGACAGCAGAAGCTACCGGCTACCATGCAGCCGCCGCCTAGCCTGGGCCACAGTGGACCCACCCAGCAGGCAAGGGGTCTCCCACCCACTTTGAAGATTACAAAACAAAACCCAACATCAGGCCCAGAACCTAAGGCCAGAAGCCTAGAGAGGTGCGTCCCTAAGTTGTCCCCAAGCTGGGGTGCTTAGAGGAGGTGGGTGGACAGGATGTGCAAGGAGACATTGGAAGCCCCTCCTGCCATCATCTGATCTTAGGGGGGTTCTGCTGTCTCTCCATGTCACTTGGAAATTAGATGAGACCTAGCAGCTGTCAGGCGTGTGAGGCGGTTCATGGGCCACTAGGCCCCATCCCCGCCCCAGCACTTCCAGGCTTTCTCTAAATCAGGGGTGTCCAACCTGTTGGCTTCCCTGGGCCACACTGGAAGAATAATTGTTTTGGGCCACACATAAAATACACTAACACCAACGATAGCTG
This sequence comes from Craseonycteris thonglongyai, assembly GCA_004027555.1. NCBI lineage: Eukaryota > Metazoa > Chordata > Mammalia > Chiroptera > Craseonycteridae > Craseonycteris > Craseonycteris thonglongyai. The sequence goes on from PVKE010001260.1 coordinate 30,104, forward strand.
ATAGATGAGCTTTTAAAAAAAGTCACAAGGGGGAAGCCGGGATGGCTCAGTGGGTTAAGCACTCGCTTTGCAGCCCTGGGGACCGAGGATCAAATCCCAGCCCTGGCCCATGCGGACCCATATGCTGACTGGGGTGTGCTTCCCATGCAGGAGGCCCCCAGTTTGGTTCTTGCCCCCAAGTTTGGCCCCTGGCTCAAGATGGCGTGCCTCCCATGCAGGAGGACCCCAGCCCAGTTCCTGCCCTGTGCGGCCCCCGCCCACCTGTGTGGAACGAAACCATGTTGAAAACTAATGACATACAACTATGCAGACTGCTCTGGACCCTCCCCCTTCTCTCTGTCTCTGTCTCTCTCTGTCTCTGTCAAAAAACAATAAAATCTTTAATTAAAAAAAAAGGTCACACACAAAAATAATCTCATGCTTTAAGAACGTTTCTGAATTTGTGTTGGGCCACATTCAAAGCCGTCCTGGGCCGCATGCAGCCCAGGCCACTCACTGGTTGGACAAGCTTGCTCTAAGCCTTTATCCTCTACATTTTGGCATCTTTGCTGCAAAAGCATGAACCTCACTGGGCTCTGAGTTGGGGAAAGGCAGCAAAAAGATTGTCCACAGAAGTTGATTTTAAAAATTCTAGTGAAACTGCCCTTCCCCCAAAGTCCTGTGTGGTTAAGGACCTCTCCCAGCACCTGTCTGGGGGAACCTGAGGAGTAGACAATAAAGAAGGTGTCAAGACACTCCACCTGGATCCCTCTCATCTTCCAGGCTTGAGTCAGTGCCCTTCCCAGCAGCCTGCCCAACCCCACTCCCGGCCCTGTTTTCCTTCTGGGCCTCTGCAGCGCTCTGCACAGCACTGCTGATGTTTGTAATGATTCTTTGTGGTGGGTTTCAAGTTACTGTCCATCTTCCCCACTCCAGGGCCCCAGAGGCAGTGATCAGCACCCAGCAGGAGCTTAGGGGATGGATGGAGCGTCATGGTGCTGGTCTGAGCAGGACAGGGCTGGGCCATCTCTGGGCAGACCTCAGCTGCATACCAGGTCACCTGGGATCTTCCAGAAATCCTCGTGCTGGCCTCACCCAGATATTCTGATTCAGTTGGTCTGGGTTGAGACTCAGTTTTAAAAAAAATTGTCCCTAGTGATTTTAATCAAGCAGGTGCCTGAGACCCAGGGAAAGCTCAGCTTTCAGAATTAAAAGCTGTGGAGCTAGGAAGGGACTGAGTGGACAAAGGATGAGCCCCAGGCCAGACCTGTTGGCTGGTGGACACTCGGCAAGTGTTTGGAGAATAACCAGTAGCCATGGGACCATCTCCTGCCACAGAGGAGATGGGTGGGGTACAGGCAGTTCAAGGACCCCTAGGGACAGGCACAGGAGCCCTGTCTAGGTGTCTCTGTTGCCCAGTGTGTGCTCACCTTATTATAGTAGGTGACAGCCCAGGGGAGACATGGAGTGTGTGCATGTGTGTCTGTAGGTATCTGTGAGTAGGTGCATGTTTCTGTGTAAGTGGTTGTGAGTGTGAGCGCACACATGCAGTATGTCTGTATGTGTGTATGTGTCTGTGTGTGAGTGCACACATGCGGAGTATGTAAGTGTGCACATATCTATGTGTATATGATGGTGTGTGTGTGAGTACACATCTGCGGTGTGTCTTTGTGTGCACATCTGTGTGAGTGTGGTTCTGTGTGTGAGTACACACCTGTGCTGTGTCTGTGTGCACACGTCTGTGTGCGTGTGTTTGGTTATGTGTGTGAGTACACACCTGCGGTGTGTCTGTGTGTGCACATCTGTGTGTGTGTGTTTGGTTATGTGTGTGAGTACACATCTGCAGTGTGTGTGTGTATGCATGTCTGTGTGTGTGTTTGGTGATATGTGTGAGTACACATCTGTGGTGTGTCTGTGTGTGCACGTCTGTGTGCATGTTTGGTTATGTGTGTGAGCATACATCTCCAGTGTGTCTGTGTACATCTGTGTGTGCGTGTTTGGTTATGTGTGTGAGTACACACCTGTTGTGTGTCTGTGTGTGCACGTCTGTGTGTGTGTTTGGTTATGTGTGTGAGTACACATCTGTGGTGTGTCTGTGTGTGCACATCTGTGTACATATTTGGTTATGTGTGTGAGTATACATTTCCAGTGTGTCTGTGCACGTCTGTGTGTGTGTGTTTGGTTATGTGTGTGAGTACACATCTGTGGTGTGTCTGTGTGTGCACATCTGTGTGCGTATTTGGTTATGTGTGTGAGTATACACCTCCAGTGTGTCTGTGCACATCTGTGTATGCGTGTTTGGTTATGTGTGTGTGTCTGTGTGTGGACATGCACATGTGCATTACAAGGTAGTGAGGTACTGCTTCCTGTAAGCGTCTGCACAGTGAATGGTGAGGCGGACAGGCTCATTCGCTCTCCTGCAGTCCTCCACGGCGTTCCACTGTGTCCCTCTCGTTAGCACCTCTGTCCAGAGTCTCTTTTCAGGTGGCAGGCTGATGGAGAGCAGGTGGTCGTGGGGAAGGAGGGAATGGTGTTTCAGCAGGCTTCCGTCTCCCCAAAACCTCTCTGTGATCAGATGTCACAAGACTCCCCATTCCACCATTAGAGGCTCATTCTTCTGGTTGCCTCCTTCCATTTGATATAGTTTTTATCGTATAGTTTTATCGTATAGTTTTTAAAGTATTTGATATACTTTTTATAGTTTCATGGAAAAAGTATTCAGGGGCACATTTCCAAGATCTCAGTCATAGAATTTTATTCTGTATGTGCGTGGTCAGGACCCAGGAGAGTTTCAGCACCCCAACCTCACCTGCTCATGGTCTTTACAGTTTCTTTTTTCTTTTCTTTTCTTTTTTCTTAATTGGTTTTTGACAGAGAGACAGACAGAGAGAGACAGAGAGAAGGGGGAGGGCCCAGAGCAGTCTCCATAGTTGACAGCATTAGTTTTCCATATAGTTTCACTCCACAGGTGGGCGCAGGGCTGCGCAGGGCAGGAACTGGGCCGGGAACCTCCTGCATAAGCCCCGGCAAGAACTGAATTGGGGGCACACCCCAGTTCAGCATGTGGGTCCTCATGGGTCGGAGCCAGGATTCGATACCTGGTCTCCAGGGCTGCAAAGTGAGCGTTTAACCCGCTGAGCCATCTCAGCTTCCCCTCTACAGTTTCTTTTCCACAGTGTCACATAAATGCATTCAAGGACTACACAGCCTCTTGTCTGGCTTTTCAAATTGAGCACAGTGCCTTTAAGACTCTCCTATGGTGCTTCGAGCACCCATGCATGTTTCTTTGCAATTGCCAGAGAGCATTCTGCTGCATGTACCAAGGGTGGTTGATCAGTGACCCCTACCCCCAGAGCCCATGGTGCCAGTTCCACCTTAAGGTGATTCTGAATGGAGCTGCCCTGAACATTCCCACACAGTGTGCTTTGTGTGAGTGCAAGCATTCATTTCTCCTGGGTAAACACGGTGAGTGGGCTGCTGGTCCTATGGTCAGTGTTCGCTTAGCTGTTAGAAACCGCCATGGTAGTCACATCATTTTTTGCTCCCACCAGCAGTGTCTGAAGATAGGCTTCTATGCATCCTCACCAGCACGCAGTCCCCAGGCCATTTCAGGAGGGGTTAGTGGCCTCTCACTGTGGTTTTAGTTGCCTTCTCCCCAATGACTAACAATGCTGGGAGCTTTCCATGTGTTTCTTTGCCGTGTGAATTGTCTGCAGGGTACGGTGTCTGTTCAAGCCTTCTGCCCACTTAAATGGGGGTGGTTTTCTTAGTGTTAAGTATTGAGTGTTCTTTGTGCATTCGAAATACAAGCCCTTTTTCAGATGTGTGAATTGATATTTTCTCCCAGTCAGTAGTTTGTCTCAGTGTCTTGCCCAGAACAAAGGTTTAATTTTTTGATGGAATCCAGTTATCAATTTTTTATTTTTATGGATGATGCTTTTAGTGTCAAGTCTAAGAACCCTTTGCCTCACCCACATCATGAAAATTTTCTTCTAATTTTTTTTATAGTTTTTCTTTTTACATTTATATCTGTGATCCATTTTGGGTTACTTTTTGTGTAAAGTATGAGGTTTATAGAGAGGCTTGCTTTTTTGCATATGGATTTCCAGTTGTTCCAACACTATTTGTTGAGAAAACTATTGAATTTCCATTGGATTATCTTAGCAATTTTGTCAAAAATCAGTTCATTGTACATGTATGTGTCTATTTCTGCCAATAACACACTCTCTTGATTACTGTAACTTTATAGTAAGGCTTAAAATTGGGTAGATTTTATTATTCTCTTCCAAAATTGCTTTGCTATTCTGGTTTCTTTGCCTTGCCATTAAAATTTAAAATCAGCTTGTCTATATCTATAAAAATTCCTACTGCAATTTTGACTGGGATTGTATTAAATTTGTCTATCAAGTAGGAGCAAATTGTCATTTTAATATTATCTTACAATCTGTGGACACAACATGCCTTTCTATTTATTTAGGGCTTTAATTTCTTTCATCAGCATATTTTAGTTTCACATAAATATGCTTTCTTAGATTTATATCTAAGTTTTATTTTTTGAGCTCTTTTAGACAGTATTATTTTATTTTAATTTTCATTTCCACTGGTATATTTCTAATATCTGGAAACCTAATGGCTTTTCTGTGTTGACCTGGTATCTTATGGCATTGCTCATTTATCAGTTACAGAAAAAATTTTAGATTCATTCAGGTTTTATACATAAACACTAGCATCACCTGTGAGTAGGAGCAGTTTTATTCCTTCCTTTGAAATCTGTGGGCCACTTATTTATTTGTTTGCCTGATTACACTGACTAAAACTGTGTTGATGGGGACAGTAGACCTCCTTTTCTTGTTCTAAAACTTAGGAAGAAAGCACTCAGCTTTTTGTTTGTTTGTTTGTTTGTTCGTTTGTTTTAACATGAAGTATGATGTTAGCTATAGATTTTTCGTAAGTTCCATTTATCAGGTTAAGGTCCCCTTCTGGTTGTAGTTTGATAGATACTGATTCTGAATGAATATTGAGTTGTCTCATGCTTTTTCTGCCTCTATGGATATGACCCTGTGGGTTTTCTTTAGTCTGATAATGGGGTGAATGACCTCGATTGATTGTCTAATTTTGAAGCCTGCCTTGCATTCCCAGATAACTCCTGAGGGATCATGGGGTCTCGTACATGTTCTCTGTCTCCAGGTTCCATTTGCTTGTATTGAGGATTGTGTCTGAGCTCATGTGTAGCAGGGTCAGTGAACCATGGACCAGCCCACCCCAGCCCACCCCCCAGCCCATGCCCATTGGACTGGCCACACCTGTCCTTTCACAGATCTGTACAGCTGCTTCTCTTGGTGCAGTGCAGAGCTGAGTGTTACAGTAGAGACCGCATGGGCTGGAAAGGTGAAAATACAGTTGACTCTGGCACAGTGTGGGTGCTGGGGCCACCAACCCCCTGCACAGTTGAATTTTTGACTCCCAGGGGCCCCACCTGGGCTCCCCAACCCTGCCGCCCCGATGGGAGCTCCCGGCTCCCCTGAGCAGCAGTCTGTGTTTTCTCGATCGCGTGCCTTCCTCTTTCTCGGCTTACCCCCTTGTTTTTTTGAGCATATCCTCAGAAAAATGAAGTTTGAATTCATCAGCATTAAGCCTTTCCAAATCACTTTCTTGCTGTAGATATTACCCTGAATCTTTAAAGCAGTCAGCAGTGTCACATTGTCCCCATGTGGGAACCGGAGAGCCGGACATGTTCAAGACAGTGGCAGATGCACCCTCATTTTGGGAGCCAGGCCAGGGAGGTCAGAAGAGGGAGGCTGCCCCTCCTGAAAGTGTGGGGAGGGGCAGACTTGAGACCCATTCCTTGGACTCAGAACGAATGAAATGAAGAAGGTGGACAAATGAAAACCACAAGTGTTTGTTCCCAGCATGGTGTGATCAGCTATCTATGTCAGTTTAGCTGCAGGGAAAGCCAGGTGGCTGAGGCTGGTGGGTCACTGGGGCTGGCGGCTTTGCCCCTGCCAGCAGGCCAGCCAGGGCTTCATAGGTGGCAGTGCAGGACACACAGGGCCTCTTGAGACTCTAAAAGAGGCCTGGGGTTAGGTTTCACCTAGGAGAGGAGGCCAGCAGGTCAGGACAGATGCATGGGCGAGGCAGTTTGTTAGCCTGGAGCGGGCAGGGCCTCGGGGCCCATCAGCAGGCAGAGATGAGGAAACTTCGGGGAAAGATTTTTTCTGGGGGTTTGGGGGAAGAGGCAGGTGACGAATGGCTAGCTTGAGTATTTGGGCAGGGTCGCAGTGTGGGGCGGCCCTAGCTGTCTGGTGTCCGCCCTGGGCTATCATGGTGGGGGTTGCTGCTGGGCATGGGGTGCTGGTGTCTCATGGGTGTAAGAACAGATGGGCTGGTTTGCAAATCAAAGGTGTGTGAGGGCAGGAGTTGTGGGGGAGTACAGGAAGGGTGTTGAGTGGTTTGCGCACTGTAGCAATTGGCTGGCCTAGGAGAAGGGGGCAGTCTGTCCCAAGCCATCTAAGCCCAGATGCCAAAACATCAGGTACAGAAACCAGACAACATGGGTAATACAGACACAGCCCTGGGACGGGCACATCGCCTCCACTGCATCCTGTTGGGCAAAGTAAGCCACAAGGCCAGCCCAGATCCGAGAGGGGGAAGAGCAATGTCCCTCTTTATGGGAAAAGCGGCAGTTTCTTTGCAAATACTGTGAGTGTGGGGCAGGAGGCCTGTTGCTATTTCTGCAAACCTTTGCTCACAGAACCCCACTTTTCAATGAAAGGGTGGCGCCCTGCAAAGATGGGCCATGGGAGGCCTTGCTGGCATGCTGGGCTTTCTCCAGCCATGTCCACATTTCCTTGCCACCTTTAGGAAGGGGACTCAAGTCCTGTCACAAGTGGCCTTGATGAAGGCCACAGAACAGAGTGGAGACCCCTCTGCTCCCTGATGGGGGTGTGGAGTGAGAACAGCCAGCTGGGGGTGAATGCGTGGTGTCTGGGGTCAGTCTGACATCTTGCAGTGCCCTCCTAGGCCTGCTGGCCCTGGAGGATTCTGTCGACGTGACTTGATTCTGGGCCAACCCAGCCATCTTGATCTATGTAGCTACTTTCTGAGTGGCCTGGACACTGCACCTCTTTCCACACGCCCAGCAGACCTGCATCCCAGCCAGCTGTCCCAGGAGCAGTGTTCGACCACCTCCCAACTGTGCCGGTCAGTCCCTTGATCCACGGGACAATGGTGGGGCCGCTGGACTTGTGTTCGACCAGCCCTGGGGCCGTCAGGGCCTATTCCCTGGGTGATAGAACTTTCTAGATCCTTTCAAACCCTCTGCCAGCATCTTCCATACTTCTCAGAAAGTTCTTGGGATCTAAAATAAGGCTATTACACACATTTTTATTTTAAAAATAATAAGCACCTATAATTTGACAGGACCCCAACAACCTGCCCGTTTCAATAAGTAGAATCTGCAGGTTAATCATTTATGTCCCCTGTGTGTAGGAAAGCATGTGCCCTGCTGGTGGTGTAGCCAACAGACTTTTCCCAGGGAGGTGGGAAGCAAGGCCCAAGGAACTGGGGCTGGGGTTGGGTATCGGAGCAACTTGTTCACATCCAGGGCTGGAGGAGCTAGAGGGCTCCGAAGTCCCCAAGCTGCCCTTGGCCCTGCTGTTGCCGTCTGTTGGCCACTGACTCGGACACTTGTCTTCATGCTGGAGGTTAGATTGCCTCTGGACCCTCTGCTTACCCATCTCTGCAGGGGGCGCTGGGCTCCAGACCAGTGCCCGGGCACGGCCCAGGCAGCTGAGGGAATCAAGTGGTTCCTGACAGGTTGGAAGAGAAGGAAAGCATCGCAGGGCTCCAAGGCCGGCATCTGTGGTTGCCGAGGCAGAACAGAAACAGAGAGCAGCTGTGGGCAATCATTTACAGTGTAGTGTGAAAACACAGAGTGTCAGGGCAGCTGGGCTGCAGGGGCTCATCCTTCTCTCTGATTGCATAATTAGAGTTTTTACCTCCCAGAGGAGCCCCATTTAACGCCAGGTCCTGGCCAGCTGCTGGCCAGCGCTGTTCTGGGCCTGGGGCGGCACGAGGAGACCCCAGCGCCTGGTCCTGTCCTGGCCCCAGCTCTTCCTGCTGAGTGACCTGCAACAAGCTCCTGCCCCTGGGACTCAGTTTCCTCCTTTGAATATAGGGGATAACAGACACACCCTTCTCATGAGGTCATAGGAAAGAGACGAATGTCATGCAAAGAAAAGGTCCACAGTAAGAACTCACTACATGTTGGGAAAGATGAGGCCGACCAGGTTCCTGCTGTCAAGTAGCTGCCAACAAACAGGGAGAGGAATGCAAGAGGCACCTGAGAAGTATCAGAAGGCTGCACCTGGAATAGGTGCCATGTTGAGGGGAGGCTGGGAGGCGGGTCAGGGCTCTCTGAGAAGGTGCCTTCTCATGGAAGCAGAAAGATAGGCGCCTGACTTTAGGGGACTAAGGGCAGATTTTCTGTGCAGAGCAAAGGTCCTGAGGTGGAAATGAGCTTGCTGAGGTGTGCGGAGAAACAGAGGGTGTTCAAATCCTGCACCCGGTTCACAGAAGAAGGTGTTCGACCTGGGCACAGGTGGGGATGGCAGGGCTTAACCACATAAGACTCTGCAGGTAGAGTAAGCCCCCACCCCTGCCCACCAGGTGTCTGCGTTCCTACCCCTAAAACCTGGGAGTCCTACCTTGCTGTTAGCCCTGTGACACCTGTCAGACTTCTGACCTGCAAAACTGTCAGATAATTTTAGTGTGTTGTCCTAAAAGCTGCCAAGTTCATGTCACTTTGTTACAGTAGTGACAGGAAGCGAGCACTCTGTCAGCTCCATGGCAAGGAGTGTGTCTTTGTCCTCCTGGCCTGGCAGCCACTGCCACATTAAAACAAGGAAGAAACGTCATCTGGCCTCTGACCTCATACATTGAAGGAGGGGAAGGGAGGATGGGGAGAGCAGGTGGGATGCAAACACCACGGTCTGGGACAGGACATTTTCAGTCACACGGCTGCCTGCCCACTTGGGGACTTTTCTTCTGAGAGTGCAGGCAAATCTATTTTATTTAGACTTCACAGCCTTCTAGGCTAGTCACTCTAAGAATAAGGATCCCGGGCCTGGAGCCCAGGCCCTCAGCAGGGCACAGTGGTCATTTGTCCCTCCCGCTGGGTTTGCCCATGTTTCCTGCCGGGCCCTCCCCTGACCAGCCTGCTCTCCCCCACCTCCTCAGAGCTGACCACAGAAGACCCTGCCTTCCAGAATAATCCAGATGTGAGTTTTCACAAGTCACCGAAATCTCGGATCACATGCGGACATACACACTCAAATGTGTGCTGCACACTACCTACCAGCACAGGTGTGACTGTTCCTGAGAGCGTTTGTGTGTGTTGGAGGCAGGGAGATGGTGGGGGACCAATATGGGTCATGAGCAAACTGGGAGCCTTCCCTGAGCCCCTCATCCAGGTTCCTTCAGGCAGAACATGCTCTCTGAAAGGGTGGGAGTGAGGGGACATATTTGCTGATGTCATTAAAGGTACAGCAAGTCTGGGGTAAATGTGACAACTGGACAAACGTTAGCTGTACAGCACGCAGGGGAAAGAATCAGGTGGGTTTGGGTACGAGACGAGCGAGGTTGTCCTGGGCTCACAGTCGTGCATTCCCTTAATCCATCTATCGGTCTGCTTGTGGTTCATTCATGTGGGTGTCCAGTGTGTGCACAGAGCCCGTCCTCAGTGATGGGGCTTCCAGTTTGCCTGGAGTGTGTTCTCTGTCCTCAAGCATGCAGAGGGCTGGAGGGAGGTGACCGGAGGTGGACGCCAGGGCCAGCAAGGGGTGCTATGAAAGGACAGAGGTGGGGGCTCATGGGAGTTCCCTGAGGACCCCTCCCTAAAGTGGGCCACTCATCCTGTCACGTCAGGGTCTGGAGGAGGCACCTTGGGGGTTGAATGCTAGATGTGTCAGTGGCCAAGTAACTGCTTGGCTTCCTGGCCTGGACCGTGGGCACAATAACAGTGTCACATCCCGTGGCTGATGTGTGCACCTCATGCGTGACGTGTGTGAAGTGCAGTCACGGTGCTGGTTCTCTGTGCCCAGGTGCCCATGGTTGTCATCACTCCCATGACTGTTTTAAAAGAGGCAAGAAGGGGACTTGGGGTATGAATATAGAATTATGGGCAGCCAGCATGGTAAACACCCAAAATGCCGGAGCACCCTGAGCCCAGGGCCCAGACAGAGGTCTGGCTAGAGGAACGAGATGGTCAACCTTATGACACATAAGTGTCCACTTGGCTGAGCCATGGCACCTGGATAATTGGTCAAAAAACACCAGTCTAGTTGTTGCTGTGAAGGTATTTTTTATACAAAATGAGCCTCAAATCGTAAAACAGAGTTTCTTCCATATGTGCTTGGCCTTGTTCAAAAAACCAAGGGCCCTAAGAAGCCAGGAATGGTCCAAATACCAGGACTTGGGCTACAACCTCAGTCCCGTTAGAACACCGGGCCACAGATTTCAACTTGCAGCCCCCACTGTCCCTAAAATAAATCCCTGTTTCTCATTCTCTCTCTCTTTCTCTTGGATATAAACCTGTGCCATGTGCCTTCTACTGGTTCTGTGTCTCTGGGGGACCCTGACAGCTGTAGGGCCTTCCTCCGGTGGCACCCACTTTTTCTCATCTTCCATGTGGGTGCTGGGCCAAGGTCACTGGGATAAGAGAAGTCCAGGGGCTTATAACCCGCCTGTGACTCAGTCTAAAATGAAAATAACTGCTGGAGAAAACCACGCGCACATCCGACATGACTCAGAGGCCGGGGCTGTGAGCCTTGGCTAGCAGGCACACACTTGGCAAATGTGCTCCGACCTCTCACAGACCAAATGGCATCAAAACATCTGTGTTCCCATTAGCAAAATGCTGACGCTTTGCATAGTTGTGGCTCACGGGAAACCAGCTCGGGAGACGACCCCCCGTGATCCCAGGGGTCATCCGTGGCCTCCTAAGGGGTCATGGGGCTCTCCTGTCATGAGGCAGTTCTCAGAAAGAGTCACTATTCCCACACTGTCACAGTACGGAGATCATGGAGTCAGGTCACGCGAGAACAGAAGCCTCAAGGCCCCCCACGCCCCCCACACCCCCCACACCTGTGGGTGTTGAGAGCAGACAGCAGACTCCAGGTCTTAACCTTCTTTTATACACTGAACCCAAATGGCCAGGAGGACTGGGTGGGGTGAGAGGTATCAGGCTGGGTGTGGGGACAGGGTGAGCTGGGAGGACACACGTCCACCCTTGGGCAGTAGGCAGGGTCTCGGATACGAAATGGCTCCAGAAGTCCACCCCACTGTGCACTGGGTCAGGGACTGGGCAGTGCTGTGAGCTCTGGGCGTCTTCATTAGGTCCTGCACAATAACTACAGTGAGAGAGTGGGTTGGGAGCAGACGGACACACTTTTCCCTGGAGATGGCATGGGGCAGCTGAGCATGCTTCTGTGGCCTCCTTGCTCCCAAGCACCTTTCCACCAGCACCCACCCTCCCAGCTCTCAGCACTGGCCTGTCTTCCAGAACCATCTATGCCATCCCAGCCCAGCATGCGGTGGGGGTGGGGGGGGGTGACATCCATTGCTACTTGTCTCACTGGCCCAGGCTTTCTCCGCAAACACTGCCTTGTCCAGCTGGACCAAGTGCCTGTCTCTTTCACAAGTCTTAATGACAGAAATGGTAAGTCTTGGTCTTGCTGTTCTTGAAGATGGAAGTGTTTTACTGTCTTCTCTTGGTTCCATTTCACGTAAGTTATTAACTCAAAGAAACGGAAACCATTTTTCATCATTTACTGTCAGCAGTGTCAGCCAGGCGTGGAGCCAGGCTTTGACAGGATGGAAACTTACACCTTCTGAGGGCACTTCTTTAAGAAAACATTAGGGGAAGCCGGGATCGCTCAGTGGGTTAAGCGCTCACTTTGCAGCGCCAGGGACCGAGGATCGAATCCCGGCCCCAGCCCGTGCGGAACCATATGCTGAACTGGGAGCTCCCCCAGTTCAGTTCTCTCTCTGTCTCTGTCTCTGTATCTCTCTCTCTGTCAAAATAAATAAATAAATATTAAAAAAAAAAAAATTTAAAAAAGAAAACATTGTAAACGAGGGCCCCTCCAGGGCCCTGGAAGAGGCCTGTGGGGGTGGGGCCCTGATGCACCTGGTCTCTGCCTCTGGGATGTGCCTCCCCTCCCAGGCGAGGCTTTGACCTTCCCTTGACAAGGAGTCCAACTCTGGCAAGGGGAGTGGAATCTGGCTGATTTATACAGGTGGGGTTTGGGCCCCTGAGATGGGAAGGCAGCGCCCAAAGCCAGCCCTTTGCTGAGGCAGGGCCAGGCTGAAATGGTGACACCTAAGGGTCCAGCCTGCTTCCTGTCCCCCAGCCTCAGAGGCCCTCTCAGCCCCTCCCAGTCCCCTCCGATGACCTCATCAAGGCTACATTTGCAAAGAGAGAAATGGTTTGTTCCTAGGACAGGGCTCCACCTGGCCTAGAGCAAGAGATGGGGTGGATGTGGGAAGGTAGGTGAGCAGACAGATGGAGGGCAAGGAGCCCCTGCCCAACTAAAAAGAGCAGAAGGAGGCACAGACGGGGAGCTGAGTCCCCCTCCCCTCCCCTGCCCCCCCCCCCCCCACCGGCTGCTGTGCTTGCTCATGTGAGACAACGCTCCAGCCCAGTGTCAACAGGACAGTGATCAGACCTGCAGCCTGTGGTCTGGCGGATGCAAGATGACCCTGGTGCCCATGTGTATGTGTGTCCCATCCAGAAGAGAGAACTGAATAAACGTTGGCAGTGCTGTCTCAGGTCACAGGACTTGGTCTTTGTTTGTTGTTTTGTAGGGAGTATACTTTATTTTTATGACCAAATGAAATAGCAAAGCTTTCTCAGTTTGAAAAGCGGGAACACCTTGTCTGCAGTCCCTTCCATGAGCCCATTTGTGCCCATCACGCAGACCTCTTGAACACCTGACTTGGTCTGTAAGGATTTCAGCCTTCTCACCAGCTGTGCAGGTGAACTCAGTTATGCCTACGCCCAAATCCCACAACAGGCAACAAGCTTTGAGTGTGGCTCCCAAGGGCTCCCTTTGCACTGGGACCAAGGAGCTGCCCTCCTGGAGGCAGCTGCTGCAGACCCAGCAAACCTCATGTCAAAGGCACTAAATCTCTCTGTGCCCTTGGCACCCAGCCCTCGGCCCTCATGCTGGCTTGCCAAGACCACAACGATCTTCCCTTCTTATGTTTTCCCTTGGGAGCTTCCTTTTTTCTTTTTCTTCTAGTTTTATTGAGCTATAATTGACACACAACATTATATTACTTCCAGATGAACAACACAGCAATTCAATATTTGTATATATTGAGAAGTGACCACCATAGTAAGTCTAGTCACCTGGTCTATCACGGCACGCAGTTACAAGTTGTTTTCTCTCTCTCTTTTTTTTTTTTTTTTATGAGGACTTTTAAGATCTACTCTCCTGACAACTTTCAAGTATACCATACAAGATTATTAACTATAGTTACCATGCTGTACATTAGAGCTCCAGGACTTACTTATCTTGTAACTGGAACTTCTTATCTTTTGGTCACCTTCAACCATTTTCCCCACTTCCCAGTTCCTGCCTCTGGCAACCACCAATCTGTCCCAGTTTCCATGAGTTCAATTTTTTTTACATTCCACATATAAGTGAGTTCACACATTATTTGTCTCTTTGACTTATTTCACTCACCATAATGCCTTCAAGGGCCATTCATGTCACTAGTGGCAGGATTTCCTTCTTTTTTATGGTTGAGATGATAGAGGTAGATTATAGATGATAGATAGATAGATAGATAGGTAGATAGATAGATAGATGATAGATCTATATAGTATATACTTGTATCACATCTTCATCATCCAATCATCGTGGAACGCTCAGGTGGCTTTCATGTCTTGGCTACTGTCAATAATGGTGCAGTGAACATGGGGTACGCATATTTCTTCAATATGATGATTTTATGACCTTTGGATAAATACCCAGGCGTGGAATTATTGGTTTGTATGGTAATTCTAACTTTCATTTTTTGAGGCTCCATACTGTTTTCCAAAGTGGGCTGCACCAATTTACACTCGCACCAACAGTGCACGAGGGTTCCTTTTTCTCTACATCTTTGCCAACAGTTATACCCTGTCTTTTTGATAATAACCATCCTAACAGGTGTGAGGTGACATCTCACTGTTGTTTTGATCTGCATTTCCCTGATGGTTAGTGACACTGAGCAACTTTTCTTATACGTGTTAGCCATCTCTACATATTCTTTGGGAAACTGCTTAAGTCATTTATTTTTTAATAGAATTACTTTTTGCTATTGAGTTGTATGCCTTCTTTATATAATATATTTTGGATATTAATCCCTTATTTGAGATATTATTTGCAGCTATTCTCTCCCATTCAGTTAGCTGCCTTTTCGTTTTGCTGACAGTTTTCTTTGCTGTGCAGAAGCTTTTTAGCTTGATGTAGACCCACTTGTTTAATTTTGATTTTGTTGCCTTTGCTTTTGGTGTCTACTCCAAAAAATTATCGCCAACATTAGTAACAAGGAGCTTACTGCCTATATTATCTTCTAGGAGTTTTAAATCTTACATTCCAGTCTTTAATCCCGTTTGAGCTGATTTTTGAGTCTGGTGTAAGATAAAGGTCCAGTTTCACTCTTTTGTGTGTGGCTGTCCAGTTTTCCCAATGCCATTGACCGAAGAGACTGTCCTTTCCCCATTGTATACTCCTGTCTCCTTTGTCATAGATTAATTGGCCATTTACTCATGGGTATTTCTGGGCTTGCAGGGATCTTCCTTGCCCCACGCCATGTTCTGTTAGCATCACCCCTGTGATTCAGAAGCAGGAATGGGCCAGGCCTCCTGACCCACCCACAACCCTCCCATGTCCTTCCCAGCTGGGATATGGCCCTGGTATGCTTGGTCTGAAGGGTTTTCCCCTGTGACTGGAGGAACCCATGTCACTGCTAGGAGCACTTGGGGAAAAGCAGTGGGAACCTGTTTTCCACAGTGTGTGTGTTAAGAAGGGTTCCAGAAGTGTCACTGTGCCCAGACCTAGGAGCACTGGGGTTGGACACACTTGGCTGCCCAGTGGCCAAGCGGCACTTGGGTCCCTTTCCCTCTACACACGCTCCTGTTTCCTCTACTTACTGAGGCCTAGGTGCTGATCTTCTTAACTTTAT
The DNA here is from genome assembly GCA_004027555.1 of Craseonycteris thonglongyai. Lineage (NCBI taxonomy): Eukaryota > Metazoa > Chordata > Mammalia > Chiroptera > Craseonycteridae > Craseonycteris > Craseonycteris thonglongyai. Next base: position 45,317 of record PVKE010001260.1, read on the forward strand.
TTATTTGTTTGTTTATTTATTTATTTATTTATTTATATTGTTTTTGACAGAGAGAGAGAGAGATACAGAGACAGAACTGAACTGGGGGCACTCCCCAGTTCAGCATATGGGTCCGCATGGGCCAGGATTCGATCCTTGGTCCCCGGCACTGCAAAGTGAGTGCTTAACCCACTGAGCCAACCTGGCTTCCCCTGATCTTCTTAAGTTTAAACCATAGCCTTTCCATGTCCCCTGGGGCAGCCCGACCCAGCGAGCCCTCTCCCAGCTGTTGTAGCCCCGCAGGTGGCTTACAGGAAAGGGAGGCAGCTGCTGGCTTGGCTCAATGTGGGGATGTTTTTCTTCACCCATTTCCACTGCCTGCCCCACTGTTTCCACTCCCCAACCTGAAATTTGCTCTAGAGTCAGAAATCCACTCCTGTGGGTCATTGAGTTATCAGTTCCTAGTGTAATGGATCAAGGCCACTCACTGTGGGGGACCTGTGGAGAACAGAGGAGACAGGACACAGGCCAAGGATAGGAGTCAGCGCGGTTCCCAGCCTGGCTCTACCTGACTAAGCCCCGCGATCTGGGGAAAGCCGCTTGACTCGCAGCCACTATATCTCCATCTGTGAAAGACACAATCCTGGGCCATCTTGGAAGCTTGCTGCAGCCAGGAGTACTCTTGGAAGTGGCAAAGAGCTTTGTAAACTCCGGACCTCACAAATGTAAGGCCCACGTAAGCCATGAGGCCATCTGTAAAGGCAGCTCTTTGTTTTTCAGGGCAGAGCTGTGGGTGTGGGAAATGAGGTCTGGGTAGCACGGCAGGTCGGGGACTGCAGCAGGCCGCTGCCCGGGGGCTGAGTGAGAGGGAAGAAGGGACAGTAACAGAGCTTCTCTTTCCAGCAGCTGTGTTTGGGGCCAGGTCCAGTCAGGCCCTGGTCAGGATGGAGGCCAAGGAGCCCCACAGGTTAGAGGATTCCAGGGGCAACTGGGGTCCAGCTTTGTCAAAAGCACCCATTGAATCAGGCCAGTGAGTCACCTGGCAAAAGCTCCACGGTGCAGCAGGTAGCCTGGCAGCCTCCCTGGGCAGCGGTGGTGGCTGTCCCCACGTTGACTCCCAGCTGCCCTGCTGCCCTGTTAGAAAGGATTAAATTATAAAACTGATATGCATTGTAGAAAAAATGAAGTATAAAAAAAAAAATGAAAAACGATCCGTAAGCCTGTGCCTAGAGATAACCGTCATTAACGTCTCGACGTTCTCCTTCGTCCCGAGCAGGTGACATGACCAGTTCAGGTTGTAGTTGCGCTGAGGTAACAACGTGATTCTCAAGGCCAAGGCCTTACCCCGGCCCCCTGCATTCACCCCTCCCTTCCTCCTTGTCATGTCCTGCTCCTTATAGGCAATAGAGACTGGAAACCTTGGATTTTTCATCACAAATTATGATACTTACTGTTGCTTTAAGTTAGTCTTTATCAGGATAAGCACCAGCCCCTTTTTCTGTTTTCTAAGCTTTTAACTCATTTCACATTTACCCCGAGATAACTCGTGGATTATAGTCCTAACCTCACCCCCAAAGTTTCGTGCTTTGAAATTTACCACAAGAAAATATATCATTAAATACTGATCTTCATATACATTTCTGTTACACCAGGATTAGAGACAAGTTCTATTCAGAAATAACTCCCAAGAACAGTTTTAATATTTTATTTTTACATTGAAAACCTGTCAGATTTGCTTCAGCCCCAAAGAGCATGTTTATGTAAAATTAAATGAATGCAGCAGCGAGCTGCACTTTTTTTTCTAAACAGGAAATGTGTTAAAGCATCATCAGCACTGCACACTGACTCTTCTTGAATGCTTCTTTAACGGTGAATTCTTTTATTTGCCATGTTACATTTTTAAAAGCATGGGAACTGTGGGGCATTCCTGTTTTGCCTGTTTTATGGGTTTTGTCACCTGCTTTTAAAAACGTCCAAAGGAGAAAGAAAGGAATAGTTCACCAGGGCCCAGATTCACAGCATTCTTCAGAGTGAGAACTTGGGGAGTGTCTAGGGGGTACCGACCACTGATTGCAAGGCCTTTGGGAACACATCATTGCTACTCAACCCAATCATTTGAAATCATTCATTTTGCTCTGTGCTCTGAAGACAGGGGTCTTGCTTTTGTGGAGGGGGAACTGGGGCTACAATTTGTGTGGTTGGGGATGTCAACCCAACTTGACAGAGGTCGCTGTCCCGTGGGAGGCTCTGGGCAGGGAAGGAAAGCCAAGGTCACGTTCGCATTGACCCGGTGGGCCCAGGGCTCTGGGTGGCTTCTGGAAGCCCAGCGTGAGCATGTGGGCTGTTTCTCTTCCCAGAGCTGTGTCAACAAGCAGCAGCTCCTGACAGCCATCCGCCAGCTGCAGCAGCTGCTGAAGGCCCAGGAGACGCACTTCGCCGAGGGCGTCCGAAGTGTGAGGAGCCGGCTGGCCGCGCTGCAGGGCTCTGTGAGCAGAGTGGCCCCAGATGCCCCCCCAGGTGGGTCCCCACGCCCCTACCACCACACACAGGCCGCTCAGGCTCTTCACTTGCAGCCCCTGTCCCGGCTGGTCAGCTGCCTCCTCCTTCACAGTGCTCATGCCACTGTCTGCATGTGATCATCACAGAGTCGTAGACAGGCACCCCTTTTAGAATAAGACCTGCCTCTCCCTGCACCGTCCCCACCCAGGTAGACTCCAGCGGGCTCTAATTTGTGTTATTTGTTTGTTTTAAGTCAACAGACTAATTTTTGGAGCACTGTTAAGTTCACAACAATGTTGAGTGGAAAGCACAGTTTGCACGTACACATCCTTCCTGGACACAAACAACATCTTCGCCATCACCACGCTGGATGTGTGAACAACACGGGCTGTAGTGAACACTAGTCCTCCAACTGGAGTCCGCCTTAGGGCGAATGGGGCCAATGGGCAGGGGGCAGGCGCAGGTGCTGAGGGCACGCACGTCTGTCTGTCTTGTGGCATTGCAGTGAGTGCACACTGACAGACCCTGGGGCATCCTCCCACTTATCTCAGGAACAATGGCTTTCATGCTGCCAAGGCCCAGAAGTGGGCAGTGGGATTTCCTCCAGCCTCTCCTCAGGGTGATGGGGGGCAGGAGGAAGTCTCTGTGCTCTAATGCATGAGCCTGTGCGGTATCTGACATCATTTACCCACGTAAGACCCATGATCAAGGGCCTGCTTTGTGGTGGGACATGAAGTTCCTGGGGAAGGTGCTGGATTTCCCACCTTTTCAGGGGTGGTGGTGTTAAACGGTGAGTCTCAACACTACTGGTCGACTCCTGATTTCTTGGGTCCCTGGAGCAGACCAGCCAGACCACCTCAGACTCTCCTGGGTGCCATGGGACCTGGCCCTGGAGGCTCATCACAGCCAGACTCCAAGAGGCAGGCCTGGTGGCGTCTCCCCTTTTTGCTACAGATGGGGAAACTGAGGCCAAGAGAAGAGATTTTTTTTTTCCTGCTAGTGGCCCAACTGTGTAGATCCTCTTTGTTCATGGGCTCAGAACTGCTTGTAGCTTCTGGGAGTTTATAAGAACCAGACAGAGATCAGTTATAAAACCAGCTGCCTGTGTTAGAGGCCTCTGTCCACTAGTGCAGACAGAAAGGCGTGCAGTTAAATCACAACTCCTCTTAGCCCCAGATTCAGGGGCTTTCTTCAGTGAACCACGGGAGATGATGTTAAGTGGCCAATTCTCCTTTTAAACACTTGCCACCATGCACTCTGCCTCTCCGTGTGTTGGGTACAGGGATGGGGAGCTGCCAGGATCCCTGCTACAGGGTGGGGACTTCACTAGGACCTGGTGAGCCAGGAGCTCACCTCAGATCAAGTTGCAGGTTGTGGGAAAATTATGTTTGGCTTATTTTTTTAAGGGCATTTGCTGGGAGTCAGGAAGAATACTTTCTCATCTTGTAGAATCCTTGGCCTTCTTCTTTCTGTCCTAAGTAGCTCCCTCCTACTTTCCCAGCCTTTCTTTCGTAAGACAGTCACAATTGATCCCCTTGAGGGCTTCTCCAGACAGCCTCACTCCACTCACATCCTCACGTCACCAGGGTTGTATCTCTGCTGACCTCATTCCTTAACATATTGATCTCATTGTGAAAGGTGCAGGGGCTCCTCTATCACCTGTGCTCACTGGGATGTGCTCATGGTAAAATGAACCAGACTTGGGGCATGCCACCCATGGGGCACACCGGCCCCAGGGCATGCCACCCACTGGGCACACTGGCCCCGGGGCATGCCACCCACAGGTCATGCTGTTCTTGTTCACACGGCACACTGTCCACTAGAACTTAGGAAGTGAGAGCAAGTTGATTTTTAATTGATTTGTATCCATTCATTAATTCCACTAACATTTATTAAGCACCACTGTGTGCAAGTATGATTTACCTGTGAGTTGTTTCCGGCAGGTGGGTTTTTGGGTTTTTTGTTTTGTTTTGTTTTTTTGAGGTTTTTAAAGATTTCTCACCCCATAGAGACCCTACTCCTTTCCCCCTTGACCATGGTCCCCTTGACACTACTCCGACCTCCCAGGCACGCTGGCACTGGCTTGTCCTCTCTGTGCTCCCCAATGCTGTGTGATTACACCTCCATTGTCTTCATCCCTTGGCTTTAGTGAGGCCTCCCTGGCCTGCCCATGCACGGCTGCACTCCTCACTGTGTCTGCAACACTACTCCCTACTCCAATTTCTTTTAATATTTATTTATTTATTTTTGACAGAGAGAGAGAGAGATACAGAGACAGAGACAGAGAGAGAACTGAACTGGGGGAGCTCCCAGTTCAGCATATGGTTCCGCACGGGCCGGGGCTGGGATTTGATCCTCGGTCCCCGGGGCTGCAAAGTGAGCGCCCAACCCACTGAGCCATCCCGGCTTCCCCCCCTACTCCAATTTCTACTGACACTGTCACCTCTTGTCTCACTCTGCCACCTACTCATGGGTCTGTCATCAGTGTCTTCCCTGCTAGAAGGGGCTTCCTGAGAGCTGGGTTTTGTCAGTTTTGTTCACCAGTATAGTGCCTGACACACAGGAAGAACTCAATTGCTAAATTGCTAATCATTCATTCATTCATTCATTCATGTGTTTGAGGATTATCTGTTGGGCGCTCGCTATGGAGCAGGCACTGAGATGGGCTGGGCACACATCATTCATTCATTCACTCATTCATTCATTCATTCATGTGTTTGAAGATTATCTGTTGGGTGCTTGCTATGGAGCAGGCACTGAGCTGGGCTGGGCACACATCATTCATTCATTCATTCACTCATGTGTTTGAGGATTATCTGTTGGGCGCTCGCTATGGGGCAAGCACTGAGCTGGGCTGGGCACACAGCAGAGACCCAGGTCAGGCATGGAAACAAACGAGATACTTCCAGTGGTCACCAGTCTAGGAAGGAAGCAAAGGGACTTGCGGGTGCCCAGGAGGTTTTAGTGAAGCCTGGTGGGAGAGAACATTCTGGGAGCGGGTAGCATTCGAGTGGAGACCTACATGAGTGAGGAGAAGCCAGAGCTGGGGCACTGTGGGGAGAGAACATTTCAGGCAGAGGGACAAGCCGACACCAGGCCTGAAGGCAGGGCTGAGGCCTGGCTGAAGCCTGAGGAGGCAGAGTAGCGGGTGATCGGTGCTGCTGGGGTGTCCTGCCCTGATCCTCCCCTGCTGAGCCACGCTCCTCTCATCATCCACCGAGCAGGCAACCATAACTGGGTGTGGCCAAGCGGGCAGCTGTTTCTCGTGGCCAAGTGGGCAGCCATTTCCTGGGGCCAAGTGTGCTCTGAGGATTTGGTTGACACATGTGTTTAAAATTCTGCAGCCTGGTGCACCACCTGGAGAAAGCACTCTATAGAAAGGCCTGGAGACCAGAGGCCTGGTGACTGAAAGTGCTATCTGAAGGGTTATAGTCACCCCTTTTCTCCCTGTAGTGTCCTGCCCTGTTCTGAAGGCACCCCCGGATGGCAGGAAGTTCGGAAGCAAATACTTAGTGAATCATGAAGTCCACTTCACCTGCGACCCTGGGTTCCAGCTGGTCGGGCCCAGCAGCTTGGTGTGTCTCCCCAACGGCACCTGGACAGGGGTGGAGCCCCACTGCAGAGGTTGGTTTCTTTCCCCCCCTCCCCAGGGACTGGACCCATCACAGCCCAGCAGGGGACTGCTGCGGACAAAGGGTCTTTCCTTGGGACCCTTTCTGCTGTCGCCCTCTGTCCCCTTGATGCTGCATCCTGGTGACATCACCACCATCCGAATGCAGATGTCACTCCAGTCTCCGGTGGGTTCCTCAGGAGGAACCCGGAGGCGATTCCTTGAGTTCTCACACTTTTCAAAAGTGCATGGCTTTAGCACTGGGTGTTATTTTGATTGGACTTAAAATGCCTGTCTCACATTTCTTTTCTTGAGTGTTTTCAATACATTCTCTCATGTCTTCTGGAGTTGCTGACACCAGGAGTATCTTGGTTTGTTTGCCTGGATGATGCCCAAGAGATTCCTTCATTTTCTTTAAAATCTAATTGTTTTGTTAGGCACCATCTCAGCACAGGCCTCCCTGGGCCCGTTTTCTCACATTGGGCTTATCTGTCCAATGGGAAGTATGTTTCTGGGGCAGTCTGGCCCCTAGGAATTGTCAGGACATTCCAGGACAAGCCCCAGTATTGGAGACACTACGGGAGGAGGACTCAAATTGAGCCCAACAAGGAAAATTGGTGGATATGAAAGAGAAAAATGGTCCAAACTGAGCAAATACAAGCCATGCTGAACGTGACAGAACTGGGAGACCAGAAGCCAGGCCTTAAGAAAGCTACCTCCCCCGAATATGAGTACCAGAAAACCCCATGTGTACTACCAGAAGAAAACTGAGAATAAAGTCTATAGACGATGAAGAAATGCCAGGAAAACCTGCCCATAAAACAGATGGAAGTTGTAAATATTTCTAAGCAAGCTGCAAGAAAATTTTTTGAAGATTTATTTTATTGTTTGAGAGAAGGTGAGAGAGAGAGAAGGGGGAGGGCCAAGAGCAGTCTCCATAGCTGTACATCATTAGTTGTGACATAGTTTCATTCTACACAGGTGGGTGTGGGGCCCTTTGGGGCAGGAACTGAATCAGGGGCCTCCTCATGGGAGGTGAGAAGCTTCGACACCGAGCCATCCCGGAGTTGCGCCCCAGTTAACATATGGGGGTTGCACTGGCTGGGGCCCGGAACCAAACCTCACACCTTGTGAATGGCCGAGCTACCCCCGCGTCCCTGCAAGAAATTTTTAAAAGATGAAGATTATGGAAGGATGGCATAGATGAAATTGAGAAAACCTCAGAATTGAGGTGAGGGGAGAAATGGAAGTTTGAAACAAGATGACAGGACACAAGAAAGAATTGGAAATACAAGGACAAGGAATGTGATCATGGCATGTGAAACAGTGAGCTCAGCTCAAGGGGACAGTAAGGCCACCGTGCTTGGGGCTTGACAGCCTCTCCACAGCCTCTCCGGGGCCCTCTTGACAGCTCTGAAGTCACCATGCACTTAATTAAGTGCTACTGCCTGGGACAGATGTGAGGACAAATGTGCTTCCATCAGGACACAGGGGGCGCCCGCACTGGGCATCGGGCCAACCCAGGCCCCCGACAGCCCATCAAGATAAGGAAGCCAGCGTCTGTGTGGAGCCTGAAAAGAAACAAAAACCCTGGGCTGCAAGATCCAGGTGGGGAGATGGTGCACAGGGGCCTGGGGCACCTGGACAAGATCCCCAGCAGCCCCCACCCCATCATCCAGGTGCAACTAGGCCGGGTGCCTTCAGCCAGGGCCCCACTGGGGCCACACTGAAAGATACTAGTGTTTGCACCTGGGCTCTGTGCCCACCTCACAGCCCGTGAGGAATGGTGGGGCTGGCCTATGGGCACAAATGGGAACTCCAAGCCCTGTGGCTTTGTGTGCCCTGGTTCCAGACACATTCCTGGAAGCCTGTCGTCTGAAAACTGAGCGAATGGGGGGCAAAGCCGGCTGAGGTTACTGGTGAGTTGACAGGGCTCCTCCCAGGGCAAGCAGCCTCTGCATGGTCTGGTCCTCCAAAGATGAATGCAGACCACGTCACAGTCTACATGACACCACAGTCACGAGGAGGCTGAGGGAAGGGGTCCGTGCCAACCCACCCACACAAGGCTGCTGTTCTCATCAGGAGCAGGGACCTTTCCCTCCTGTCAGGGGACACAGCAGGGAAGGACATGGTCCAGATTCGTTCCCAGGATGCTGTGGTCAGCTGGGTGAACCCACGACCTGCTTCCTGGGGCCTGAGCTCCGCAGCTAGAACTGGGCTTGAGGAATCCTCACAGAGGGAGCAGAGGAGTTCAAAATCATCTTTTCCTAATTAGGTAATTTATAAATGTTTGCTGTGGAAAAAAATGGAAGAGGACAGAAAAGTGTAACTAAGCAAAGAAAAAGTACCACACAGAAAAACCCATTGAACTTGGACATATGACATGTATCTCTCGATAGCTTTTCCACAGGACTGTTGTGTGCATGGAAGGGACAATCCCCCTTTCCATTCTCAAGGACAGGTCCAGGGTCAGAACTCTCTGGACACACAGAGAACGGAAAGGGAGAGTGCATTCCCCCATCGCTGCACATCCCATGGGCACGCTCCCTCCCTCTTACTAAACTCCTGAATGGAATTCCTTCAAAGGAGTTCCACTTGGGTGCTGGTGAGGATGGGTGGAGTAGGGGGCAGTCCTGCCTGGGTGCTGGTGAGGAAGGGCAGAGTTGGGGGCAGTCCTGCCTGGGTGCCGGCATATAGTTCAGGTGACTGGTGGCTCCCACTGGCAGAGCTCCAGGTGGGCCAGGGCACCTGTCTTGTTGAGTGGAGTGGGGGCTTCACCAGCCCTTGTGGTGGGGGCAGTGGTGAGGGTAGAGTGAGGGAGGAAAGCTGGAGTCAGACTGCAAACAAGGCGCACCCCTATTTGTGTTTTGTTTTAGAGTCCGAACTCACACGCTGTGTCTGAAAATTGTTTATTTTCCTAGATATCAGCGAATGCTCCAGCCAGCCCTGTCAGAACGGCGGGACATGCGTAGAAGGAGTCAACCAGTACAAATGCATTTGCCCCCCAGGAAGGACGGGGAGCCGCTGTCAGCAGCAGGCCCAGGCAGGTACGCAGCTGTGTGGGGCTGGGCGAGGGCAGCCTGCCGCTGAGCGAGGGGACCCTGGTCATGAGCCACCAGACAGCGGGCTCTTCCTCAGCTCCCCTGAGGCGGTCACTGGGGAGGGACTTCAGCTCTTTGGTGTAGCCAGAGCTCTGATAGTTCTCATGGAAGAAAGTTCATGTGGAAGGACGACTCGAAGCCTGAAACATCCCAGACCGGGGGTTGGGCCTGAGACACTTCCTGGCCACCACCTTCACATGGTCATTTCCACTGCAGGCGAGCAGGGCATGTCCTGCAGAAGCTCCCGCCACACCCCGCACATCTGTACTTACTGATAGAGGCCAAGTGTCTTGAGAGCCGGATGACCAGGCATCTGACAGGGGGTGAGGCCATCCACATTGAGTCCCAACATAGCTGTAGCCGGAGGTCTGGAAGGCACATGGTAGCTGTTGTATAGATGGCCAGAAAAGCCAGTGGGAAGTGTAGGGGTGAATGGGGGTTCCCACACCACATGGCAACCAAATTCTCTTCTATAAAACGGCCAGATCCTACGGCTTTGCCAGAAAAGCCTGGAGTGTTCTGGGTGGTCTCTGTGAGACGTCAGCGTGGGGAGGAGGAACAGGTGGGCGGTAGGCACAGGGTCTGGAAGCAGGCTCTCTGCCAGTGCTTGATGTCCTAGCACTCGTCCCAGCCCAACGTCACTGTTAAGCGTTGGGCCCAGAGACTTGCCACTTTCTGTGTCTTCGTTGCAGTCAGCTGAGTCAGCCTGCTGGGCGCTTTCTCTGGACCAGGCCGCCCTGCAGGGAGGGCAGAGTCCCCTCCAGGTCCTGGGCCCAGGCTGCTGTCTGTGCAGAGGCCGGAGGCAGGCCCCTCTTGGCAGCCCCACTGCCTCTCCTGCTTAGACACAGGCGGGACAGGAAATGGGCTCCCTTTCAGCCCAAGGGTGTTGCTATTGGACAGTGATGGCTTCTGCTGCCAGGACCTTTAGGCAGTTCTGTCCTGGGTCCCGGGCACTTGATGTATAAAGTATCCCCCAGGAAGGGAAGAAGGGGGTGGCAGGTGGATCCAAAGCCGGCTCCTGTCCCCACAGCACCCATGGGCCACCCAGCAGATGCCCGCGTCCTGCTCACCTGGCCCCTCAGCCTGGAGCCTTCCTAGCTCTGCCTGTGTCTTTCCAGCTCCGTGCAGGGACCCGTCTCCCAATCCTTTTCTTTCCTTTTTTTTTTTAATTTATTCATTCTTTTTTTGGCTATTGTGGTAACATGTACGTAGAAAATGTACTGATTTAACCACTGTAAGTGTTCAGTAGCAAGTACATTCACATTGTTGGACACCCACCTCCAGAACCTTTTGTCATCTTGCCAAACTGAAGCTCTGTGCAGATGAGCAATAGCTCCCCACGCTCCCCTCCCAGCGGCAGCCCGCCCGCCCTGTGTCTGAGTTGACTCCTCCAAGGACCTTTTGTGTAAGCAGAGCCGCACAGTGTGTTCTCTGTGGGACCCCTTACTTCTACCCCCATGCTTCTACAACCCGGTGAGAGCTCTCAATCCTTTGAAAACATCGAAAAACTGACTCTGATTAGAAAATCAATTTCTGTTCTTGGTTAAAAAACAAAAAACAAAACAATCACAAAGCTCAGACACTTTCGAAAAGTACAAAGAATACAACAAAAAACCCCAAAGTGGTGTTTTGAACTGCAGTGACAGCGCTGGTGTGCGATAAGCTTTCTGAGGTGAGGACACCGGTTTCCTGTCGGTGGCTGCCGGCCGGCCCTCAGCGTGGCCTGTGCCGGCAACTTCGTGCCGCGCTGTGCTCTGTGCATCGGGACCCCACGCCCGCTGAGGGTTTTTGCTCCTTCCCTGTCCCTCCTTCCCCACCTGCAGAGAGAGCTCTGAGGGCCCCTCCCGAGGTCCAGCTGGCAGGGGCATCCCTGACAAGTCTTGTCCCCGCAGCCGCCCCCGAGCGCATGGCTGGTGACCCTGCCTTCAGCCGCGCGCCCCGCTGCGCGCAAATGGAGAGGACCCGGCAGTGCAGCTGTGAGGCTGGCTTCCAGCTAAGTGGTGCAGCTGGCGACAGCGTCTGCCAGGGTAGGTGGGCAGCCCACGGGGAGGGGACACGTGGGAGAAGGGCTTCCAAGGGGGAAGGGATGGCATGGGGGACACTGCAGGGGACTGGGCTCCCATTACTGCCTTCCCACCTGTGGGCGCACCCAGATGGCACCCACCCGGCCCAGTGAAGGGCGCAGGCTCTGGGAGCGCAGTCCTTGTGCTGACCTAGTGGCTGCTAAGACTGAGCTAACTTGCAGACTTGGGTTGCGGGGAGGGGAGGGGGACAGGCTTGTACATTGGTCTTGGGCCCCTTGAGCCCCTTGTCCCTCCATCCAGGGGTGAGGGTGGGGGTCTACGCTGGTAGACAGGAAGAGCTGGACAGGTGACTGGGCTTATCCTCCTCCCCTCCCAGCTTAGCTTAGTTGGTACACAGGGCCATGTCTGCTTAACCCTCCTGATCACCAAAGCTCCTTCTGAAAACAACTTCTGGTGCTTCAAACTCAAGAATTGATCAGCTGGTGCCAACAGACTCCTTTTACAGCAGTAGAAATGAGACCCTCTTAATCCATTCCCAGAGGTGAGGCCGTGAGCCAGGCAGGCCAGCCTCTGTAGGGTCTCCCTTAGTCTTCAGCCTTAGACAGACAAGCTACCCAGGCTGTTTTCACACTTCCCTCACTCATCCCTTGTGCCCTCCAGACCCTTGACTCAGGAGGAAAGGGGGCAGGTCTGCCCCTCTTCCCATGCTCTGCTAGGGACACGCCTCACTGTATGGATCCCAGAGTCATGCCTGGCACTACTGTCCCCAGATGTGAATGAGTGTGAGCTCTATGGGCAGGACACACGCCCCCGGCTCTGCATGCACGCCTGTGTGAACACGCCTGGCTCCTACCGCTGTGCCTGCCCCAGTGGGTACCGGACCCTGCCTGACGGGAAGAGCTGCGAGGGTAAGTGAGCCTGCCGCAGGGGCAGGTGCTTCCGGGCTGGAGGGCAGCTCTCCACACCTGCTTACTTGATGCTCTTGTGACCTGCCAAGACCTCAGAAAGCAAGTGTGGTGGGTGTTAGGGGAGCCAAAGTCTCAGATATATACAATTGTTAAAAACCACCAACAAAAGGACCTCTCAAATCAGGCTACATGGTCTCCAACATAAATAGGAAGCAAGTTGCTTCACCATCCTGGCAAATATTGTCTTCCAATCTTTTGCAATCTGACCTTGTTTTCAAGGTCAGATTATGTCCTCGCACTCAGCAATGCCTTTAGTCTGGGTTTGACTCAAACGCAGAACAGCCGGCAGTCCTCATGTCTGGAGGAGACACGAGGTTCCTGGCACAGTGCAGGCCTGCATCTACATCTGAAAGGGAAGCACCTTGAAGGCACTTATACCCTAGTGTGATCACCCCAAACCTCAATGCTAGAACCTTGATGCTGCAGCAGATCTCTAGGAAGAAACTGGGTCTGCAAACACAGGCCTGCCTCACACTAGAGGGAGGACAGACCTGTGTTTCCCAGCTGTACTCACCATGGACACAGAACACAGAAAAGACCCCAGGTGGTCCAAGACAATGGCTTTGAACTGCTGGGGGTTGGGGAAAGAGGAGAGAGGGTAGAGCCTCCGTAGGCTCTGGGAATGTGAGAGGACACAGCTCCCCAGTGAAATACTTTTGAGGCTCCACTGAAGGACTCATAGTAGTGGGCAATGTGGGACTGGAGTGGAGAAAGCACCTAGTAGCCATCATTCGTGTATCCATCCATCCACCACCAATTTTTCTATCCATCCATCTATCCATCCATCCATTCATCTATCCACCATCCATCCTTCTATCCATTCATCCATTCATCATCCACCCATCCATTCATCTCTCCATCCATCCATCCATCCATCCATCCATCCACCATCCATCCTTCTAAGTTATCCATCCATTCATCCATCCATCATCCACCCATCCATTCATCTCTCCATTCATCCATCCACCATCCAACTATCCATCATTTATCCTTCTATCCATTCATCCATCCATCCATCCATCCATCCATCCATTATCCATTCACCCATCCACCATCTCTCCATCCATCCATCCATCTGTTCATCCATTCATCTGTCCACCCACCCAGCCATCCTTCTATTTATCCATTCATCCATCCATCATCCACCCATTCATTCATCTCTCCATCCATCCATCCATCCATCCACCCATCTACTATCTCTCCATCCATTTATCCATCCATCCATCCATTTGTCCAACTATCCACCATCCATACTTCCATCCATCCATCCATCGGTTCGTCCGTCCACCCACCCATCCATCTTAAGGAGAGTGAAAATGTCTGTGCTGGGCATGGGATGAAGCCAAGAAGGAAGCTTTTGATGATTTGATCATAAAGGGAGCAATAAGAGCCATGGAAGGGAGACTGCAGGGCCTGTTGGCTGAGGAGGAGGCCGGTCTGAGAGAAGTGCTGTGGTGGGACTAGTCCTTTGTGCTCCCCAGCCCCCCTGTAAGCTGTCGTGTGGGAGGGGTGTCCCCAGCGCGGTGCTACAGCACTTTCGAGGACCTGGGTTCCAGAGGTAAGGAGGAACGGCTTACCCGCTCTAAGAATAAGTGTGGGTGTTTGGAAAGCTCCTCACCTGCAGAGCGTCATTTTTCAGTGGTCCTGTCAGTGATGGAGGGGACCTCAGGGATCTTCCCCCACACCCACACTGGGCGCCCATATTTCAGATGTCGACGAGTGTGTGAGCTCACAGCACCTGTGTCCCCGGGGGACCACATGCGTCAACACCGGTGGAAGCTTCCAGTGCGTCAGCCCAGCGTGCCCTGAGGGCAGTGGCAACGTGAGCTATGTGAAGACATCTCCCTTGTGAGTACCCCACGTTTCTTGGGAGAAGGTACAGTGTGTATGATGGAAGGCAAGAGGCAGGGAGCTGGGGTCCCGCTACTCTGAGCTCCCATCTCCCTTTAGTAGTTGCATTTAATGCACGCTGCTCTGTGCAGTCAGGTATCATTTCCCAGTGCCGCCTGCTGACATGGATGATGATGGGACTGTGACCACCACTTCAGGGAGGGGTGGCCCTCTGGGTGACACGAAGGGGATGGGAGTAAATATCACATTGGCTTGGGAGCGGATCACCCAGCTCATCTGCACACCTTGCTGACGGGCTGGCACCTGACTTTTCTGCTGGTGCTCAGTTTGGCTTCTAGGAACCCCAGCCCTTAATAGAGCTTTCTCTTTTCAAAAGGTGGGGGTCAGGCCTTTCAGGGAGAATAACTACAACTCAACAAAGTGCATGCATTTTCTTCTGAAAAGAGATCACACCGGCATAGCACTGTCTTTAGAATGAGTTGGCTTCACAAGCTTAGATAGTTGAAATGTTCTGGGGGCTGTGGCAGGTCAGAAGCAGTGAGAAAGGCAGTGCACTGAAGAGTGGCAGCTATTAGTGAGAGTGAAGACCTCAGGAGTCACTGAATAAAGGGACAGAGGGACCTGCACATCATAGCCTTGGGGACATCTCTGATTGGCCTGCATTAATCACCATGATGATGTGATTCACCAAATACACTTACGGGCATTTGTGTTTATGTGGGAAAAATCAGAAGCCCTTCCTCTGACCCTGACCCCAAACTTCAAGCAGACAGTTTCTCACTTAAGGAATGAATAACCCTGGGTGTTCGGAGGTCAACATGTGTGGAGAGCCATATTCCAGGGTGCTGCCAGCTACCTGCTGGGTTCCTGCTGTCACTGAGGGAGGTCTCAGCACATATAGAGGAGTGCCGGTGTATGCACATGCATGCACACATGAGCATGTGCGCGCACACATGTGCATGCTCACACAAGCGTACATGTGTGTGCACACATGTGCATTCATGTAGGTGGCCATGCATGCAGGCACAGTGTACACATCACACACATGCACACTACATGAGTGCTTCTTCCCAGGCCACCCTGATGCCAGCTGTATGCACTTGCCTGTAGCTCCGGCCGCCTGTGGTGAGGGACCAGTGGCTGGGAAAGGTCAATCTGGAGGCCTCTGCAGAAGGGCAGGTGGGGGACAAGCCAGGTCATGGCGGCCCCTTCATGTCTCCCCAAGGCTGACTGCCTCCATCTTGTCTCTCTGCTCCAGCCAGTGTGAGCGGAACCCCTGCCCCATGGACAGCAGACCCTGCCGCCACCTGCCCAAGACCATCTCCTTTCACTACCTGTCTCTGCCCTCCAACCTGACGACACCCATCGCGCTCTTCCGTGTGGCCACAGCCTCAGTGCCCGGCCGGCCGGGACCCAACAGCCTGCGGTTTGGCATCGTGGGTGGGAATGGCCGCGGCCACTTTGTGATGCAGCGCGCAGACCGCCAGACAGGGGAGCTGATCATGGTCCAGACCCTGGAGGGGCCTCAGACGCTGGAGGTGGACGTTGACATGTCAGAATACCTGGACCGCTCCTTCCAGGCCAATCACGTATCCAAAGTCACCATCTTTGTGTCCCCGTATGACTTCTAAGGGTTCAAGGGGCACGGGCTGTGCAGATCTGGATTCATGTCTGGTCCCCAATGGCTCAGCTGTGGACATGTGATAGCCATGTCCCCTCCCTGTCCACCTGCCCAGGTGTCTCGGGCAGCGCTGCATGCTGGCCCACAGACTTGCACAAAAGGGCAGCCACCAAATCCAAATTGCTGCCATCACTTCGGTTTTCTGCTTTAAGGTTCTTCCCTTAGATTACACACTAACTTTCTGAAATCTCTTTTTATGGGGGATCAGGCATACTGTATGAGTTTGTGTCTGAGGTGATTGTCAGTCCTCCTGTCATACTGAGGGTGCAATCGTGCCCTGCACTCATGGCACAGGGGGTGGGTCCTCAGCCATGACCCAGCACACTACTCTTGTCTGCGTCCCCTCAGTGACATGCCTGCCAGGCTTCTCCCCAGAGCACCTCACACAGATCCTTCTAGACCAGGAGCCTGACATTAAAGCATAGATGCTGCCTGAATTAATTCCTTTTGAGAAATGACAGCTCAAAACATGACCTGGTATTCTCACTGAAGAAATAAAGTTTACTGCTCCTCCCTGTGAACTGGCCCCATGCAGTCTAGGAGGGGACACCTGGCCCTCTTGCTGTCTAGGCTGGACCCACTGAGATAACTGACTAAGAAAGAAAGCACAGGCAACTGTGGGATCACACCCTCAGCGGAATCTGGCCTGGTCCCCTGGGAGATTGGTAAGGCAACACCTGGCCACAGGAGTTTATGAAGGCATTTGGATTGTGACTTATTCTGGGGCTTCTACTTCTGATGGAACAGCGGTGCTGGTGCCCCATCTCCCACCCCCGGGACTGGCTGGGCTGGGCCGGGCATGGGGTGGGAGAGACGGTTCAGGTTAAAACTCAGAAGCTGGCTGGGCTATGAGAAGGTTTCAGTATCCAAATACACGTCAGTCCAGGAGAGGTTTCATTGCAGCTGTGTCATTTAGACACCCTCTGTGTTTGCCCTGGTATGAAGGGCACGGAGGAAGTGTTTCCAGGTGAGTGGTCAGGCCGACATCAGCATGGTTTGGGGATGCTACCCTTGCTTTATTTTGTCAGACAAAGAGTGAGATGCAGTTGAGAATTGCCTTTAATGTTCTTCTGCCATCTCCCAACAACAGAGCCAGGGCCAGCAAATCTGCTTTTCTGGGTTGTTACAAGGTCTATTAAAATGGTGCTTCCAAATGGTGCTGTGACGGGTCCCCTGGTCCCCTGTGCAGAACAACAGGTGTTTGAGTGTCAGGGCCTGGCCATGTTCCTGAAAGTAAGATGTCACAGCGGTACGCTTTGCTTGTTCCTCCTTCCTGCTCCCAGCAGGGGAGGAGTGCAGGGGTCTGCCCCAGCTCGCCTGGCATGTGAAAAGGAAGTGGATGCCACGCAGGCCCAGGCTAAAGCAGTGGCTGCTCACCCTGCTTTCATAGCACCACGCACGAGTGCGGGGCTGCTTGGGCCCCTCGCGTGGTTTGTGCCTGGGCCCTCCTCCTCGGGTGATATCTTGTTCTCTGTTCCCTGTCACCTCACTTTCCTGTGGAAACTAGCAGCTCTAATCTGTGCCAGGTCAGAGTAGCAAGGTATTTGCACACCTTCCCAGGAGTCATAGTTTCAGGATTTGGCTTTTAGAGCATTTTTATCACACACAGTTGGAAACACAGAAGTAGAGAGACTTGGTATAATGAGCCCATGTCCTGATTGCCAGCCTCAATGACTAACATGTGGCCAGTCTCGTTCCATCCCTCCTGTCACCCCACCCATGATGACTTTGAAGGTCTTGGACACCAGATCATTACATCTGTAAATATTTCAGCCTGTATCTCTAAACCATAAGGACTTTTAAAACATAACCTCAATGCCAAAGGTACCTAAAAGAAATAGCAACCGTTCCTCAATACCTTCAAATATTCAGTCATCATTCACGTTTCTGAATGGCTCGTGATTTTCTGCCTGTGGCTCTGATTTAGGCCCAGGCTCTGTGATTTGTCTACGCACCTCTGAAACCCCCTTTGATCTGTTGCACTGCTTCTCACACTTCAGCCCACTTTGGGAGAGCCTGGCCGCTTGTTAGGAGTCCGACTGCTGGGTCATTTGTCCTGCAGAACTTCTCAGAGTCTGGGTTTCCCTGAATGCATCTCTGTTGTGTCTTTAACATTCTCTTCCACCCCATCTGTCTACTACATGCCAGCAGTTATGTCTGGAGATTTGATTAGATCCAGTTAGGTTTATTTTTACAAGATCTCCTACAGCTAATAGGTCCTCCCGGTGGGAGCCATGGGCTCTTGCCTCTTCTTTCCTGATGTGAGCAGCCACCAATGACTGGATAGATCCATGACTCCTTCAGGGGCTGTAAATAACATTGTAGTGCTGGTGTTTCTCCTGTCTATTAGCTGGCATTCTCGATAATGAGAAACCTCCTATCAGCAGTTATTTGGGTAGCCTGAGGTTCGGTCTGTACAGGAAAGGCAGGGTAAACCTTTGGATTTTCTCCTTTGTCAGTCTCCAGTGGGAGTCATTTTGGCCACTAATGAACTCATGGCTTGGACACACTCGATGTGTATGTTTCAGTCCATCACAGTTAATTCTCACTGCTGTGCAGATGGAGCTGTCTTTGGCTCTTGAGAACTGCTTCCAGGTGGCTGATTCCTTTTGATGCAACCCTCGGGATCTTTATAGTCATCTTTACAAGATGTTTCAAGTTCATCTTGTATGTTTTATGCCCCAGCCTGCAGTCACCCATTTTCCCTAGGGACCCCTGGTTCCTGCAATTGGTGCTAGGGGTGCTCGTCAGTCGTGGTTTGCTCGTTGTTTCTTGGTTTTAGTGGAAGAGCTCAGAAACACATACTGTTAGCTTCTGTTATTTGTTTGTTTGTTTGTTTATTTTTAATTAAAGAAAAACCCTATGTGAGTTTGTATTGGTACTTTCGGTTCAGCTCAGGATGGCCAGGTTTAATGTGACTTCGTTGGTCTCACAGCTTCTGTCCTCTTGTTCTGAAAACCTTCTTCCCAGAATCATCAGAATAACTACATGTTGCCTTAAACCCTCAGAATGACAATGCCAACATCATTACAAAATTATCACTAAACACCGTTAAAGTTTTTCTTTTGCCATTCTTTTTGTCCTTGGGGACACATGGTCAAATTACTGTTTAAAATAACCTAGGACAGCTCCTCTCTCTGTGGTTATGCCCCAAACTTGAATTGGGACTATGCTTACTCATGTGATTTTGCTTAAGTTTTCAGAGACTGCTTTTGTTGTTTTCATTTTTTTATAGTTAGGTAAACTATTTACATGGTCCCAAGTCAAATCCACAAAGTGAGCTATATTCAGAGAAGTCTGCATTCTATCTATACCACCCAACTGCCTTCTGCCATAAATAATCAATTTGTTTAAGTTAACCTTCCATTTAAAATATATATATAAGCAAGTGATACATGATAGCATACTATTGTACATTTTCCTTGATCTTGCTTTCTTTACCCCTAACAGTATACTGGACATCAGCCCATAGAACCAGACAAAACATTCTTTTATAAAATGCCCCATTATGAGGACATACGAGTCCTTTTGTTTATCCAACCTGTCCCCCTTGGTTGACGTTTGGGTTGTCTCCAGCCCTTTGATATTAAAAATACTGCAGCAATATGCATCTGTCTACTTGTATTTTTGCCTTGGTATCTGTGGGGTCAGGTTTTCCTCCATAAGGATTCTATAACATTCTTTCCCCAACAACATGTGAGAGTCTTGTTTCTGAATCGAAGAAGTCCTGGGCATCCCCGCCCCTCCCTGGGGAGGGCAGAGAGGCCTGAACAGGGGGCTGTCCCACAGCCAGACCGTCCTGGACTTGGGTGTGCCAGTCAACAGCCCCCAGGAAGAGATGAACAAGCCAGCAGGGTTCGCTGGCTACTGAGTGGTGGAAAGTGAGCTAAGTTTTTGGATAACTATTAAAAATCATCTCATTTTCAAAATGTTACACCTCCTACACTAGCAAACAAAAAAGAACAATAAGCTGAAAGGAAACAAAATATGACCACAGGGTCATGATAGACTTGATGGGCTTAAGCGGCTCTGAGCCTATGCCCTGGAGAGACGGGAAGTCAGACTAAATGGGTCATGTTCCACCAAACCCACATTGCACTGGTGGAAAGGCAGACTTTTATGACTTTGACCTTGTATGTACAAGAGTCTGTAGGCATTTATAAGCTGCATAGAAGTTCCTGAATGTCTCCTGTGTTTCAGGTGCTGTTTAGTTGCTTAGGATACAATGGTGACCAGTCTGACAGGGACCCTGACCTCATGGAGCTTACGTTTCAGCAAGCGAGAAGATAACACACACGTGAACAGGAAAGTATGTGATTTTGAGGAGGGATGCATCTACGAGAATAAAAGCAGCCCAAGAGGGTGGTCAGACACGGGACATGTGTGCAGGTCCACCACCTGTGGAGCCCAGGCGTTGTAAACACTGCCATCGTATGTGTTGGCGGCTGGCTCCAGCGCCCTGTGTTTGAAACTGTGACTCAGAATGTCAAGTGTGAATGCAGTGGTGTCAAGTGAGGCCTGGGCTCACGTGCACAGAGGAAAAGCACCACACAGAGTGAGAACAGTGGTGCTGACTTGAAGAGAAGGACCAGGAGCGCATGGGGACCTGCGGGGACACAGTCTAATTTTCTGTCTGCTTATTAGTGCTGTTATGAAACATCCCACAAGGTAGCAGCTGAGAACAACGATTCCCATGGGTGCTGGGGGTCAGGAACTCCGGTGGAGCACAGGGCAGTGGTTCACATTGGCTCCATAATGCCTGCACCTCATTGCCCGGGGGCCAGGTTCCAGAAGGGTCATTCACATGAGTGTCTGTCTGTCCTAGGCGGGGAAACCTGCAGACAGGACTGAGGAGCAGACAGCTGACCTTGGCTCTTCACACGGCTCTGCTTTTCCAGAGCATGGTGGCTCAGGGTTGCCACTGTGAGTGTCCTACTTTTTCACTAGGGGAAAATACTCAGCAACCACACGAGATTCGGGTGGGCCTTCATCCAGTGACTGGCATCCTTACAGGAAAAGAAAACAGAGACAGACACACACACACTGGGAGAGAAGACAGAGGCAGAGACTGGGGTTATGCTGTCAGAGCCAGGAAATGCCAAGGACGGCCAGGAAGCAGCAGGAGCTGGAAGAGGTAGCAAGCACCATCCCCTGGAGCCTCTGGAGGAAACATGGCCCTGTGACACCTTGATCAGACTTCTGGCCTCCAGCTGTGACAGATTTGACAGAACCAATTCGGTGTTCTTAGGCACCTGGCTTGTGGGAAGCTAATACACCTTGTACCCCAGGCCCCCCTCTAGAACATCTGCTGAGGGCCAGTCACGTCCATCCTGGGAAACAGGCAGCCAGCAGCCACCAACCGCCAACCACGCTCCTCCAAAGCCCACACCCGGGCTGGCAATAAGCCGGGATCGCTGTGCTAGTGTCGAACAACAGAGCCATCCTGCCGTGAGTGCAGGGTCACACTGTGGACATCAGGAGGCTGAGTCTCCAACATCATGGCCTGTTTTCTTTCTTATAGGGGAGGTGGCTAATTTTATAACTAGTAATGACATCATTCTACTTATTTCAGCAGTAAAAGCAGCAACAAAGGGCTCAGTCAGCGTGTTTCATAGAGACTCATTGACTCTGGGGGGTATGGAAGCATTGGCCCAAGCACAGGATTCAGAATGAGAGGCACTGTCCACTCAGGGTCTGCAGAGCCCAGGACCCCCTTCGCAGCCCTCCTCCCCTCCCCTTCAACACGACTGTTCTGAACGGGCTGCCTTAGGGCTCACACACGCCGCAAACTGCACCATTCAGGGCACAAAGGCCCTGAAGATCTGAGAGCAAAATCCTGATACCCTCTCCGTCAGAAAGACAAGGCCACCAGCTCTGCCAGCCACTCTCTGGTTGACACAGCTTGACCCCCCTGTCCAGGCCATCCCATGACTTCCTCTAGTCTCAAAATGGTGTCATTATCTTCCCGTGATGCCCTCCTGCCAACATATCCCCCAGTCCTCTGAAATGCCATCTCTCTCTTGCTGCAGCAAGTGATAGACCTGGCTTTGCCGACTCTAAGCGGGGCCTGGCTGGCCTTTGACAGGTGGACCTCCACTCCCCACTCAAGCCACCAGTGGTCTCCACTGCAGTCCCCGGACCCACTGTTGTCACCTGTGAGGTACGTGCTGGGGGATTGGGACTAGCTAAGGGTCCTGGGTTTGAAACTGAGAAAAGAGGAGGGCTAGTTCAGGAGGCACTGTGCAGACCTTGGAGGGCACATCACAGGTGCATGACCGTCACGTAGAGGGAGGCATGAAAGTCATATGGAGGTGTGTGTGCCTGGCTTGGGCATAGGGACATCCCCTCCTTCTCTCTGCCTCTCTCCTTCCCTCCATCTCTCCCACCCTTCTGCCCTTGTCTGGGGGAATTCCTGAGTCACTGGACTTGAGCAGGACACATCCCTCCCACCTGTGTTGCTTCATGGTTTGGCCCCCACCACTTCCAGGCTTAAACGTTTGAAAGACCCTTTCCCTCCTTCTACCTCCATGGCTGGGGGATGGCGGTGCCCTCTGATGACGTAGTGAGTATGAAGTGAGTGCCTGTCCCGGGCCTGAACAGGACAGACACTGTGTGCCCTTGTGCTGCTTCCAGACTCTTCGGGAGGACACTGAGATAAGGCATGAGGACTGCTGAGCCCAGAAGAGGGGCATCAGGGTGCCTCCCTGCCCCTCACTACAGCTGCCCTGACAGCACAGGACATGGTGAGGCCCCAGAGGAAGGGGCTGATGGGAGACTGGACTGCAGGTGGAGCGCTGCCCTGAACCCCGTCTCCCAGGCCAGTGACTTGGCCAGAAGGGTTCCCGGCAGCAGCCCCCACTGACCCATAGAGGGCCCTGCCTGCAGTCCCCATACCACAGCCTCGTCACTGAGATGTCACAGGGCACCACAGCATCTTCCCAGCCCAGTATCTCCCAGGTCCCCCCACGTGTTACAGGTTCCCCCTTCGCTGTCTTGCCCCAGATGGAGGGGCTTGCACATCCCACTTGAAAAATCATGGTCATCTTTTCCCTTTCCTTTTCCTGGTGCAGATCTAGCCTAGGGTGCATCCCAAGGAGCAGCCTGCAGAACTGCTGGCAGCCAGGGCGGCCGGGGCCCTGGGGCTGGGGGACGACCGTGGTTTCCATCTCCTCCCCAGCTCAGGACACAGAACACTTCACAGCAGCACAAGGACAGGCATTCAGCCTGATGACCAGGAATTCACGGACCAGGTTTTCCTTCTTCATGCACTTAAATGACTGTTTTATGTGCATTTGGCTGAAATAAGGGGCACTTCTGTTGATCCCAGGTTTACCTAACTGAGTTTGGCCACACGAGGAAGTTTAAGTTGGCTCGCAGTCCACAGGCACATGGAAAGCTGAAAAGAGCTGGTGTGTCAGCAGACATGGGGCTGAATCACAAATGTGTTCAGGAAGTCTGAGATTAAAGTCCAGTTTATATTCTTATGTAACAAATATACCTGCCAAGCAACACATCCAGGCAAATAAATCTGAAATATTTTTTGTAGGATACAGCTGGGATACAAGCCTCATATTTATTTAAGACTTATGTGAATGGTAAATAAGGCTACTTCTGTAGAACCTCTTAAAAAGGTACCGGTAGCTTAAAAATTGGGAGCCTAAGTGAAGGTCCCAAATACATGGGAAGAGGGGTCTCTGGACAAGCCAGGCAGGAAAAGGAACTCGGAAATAAAAGGCTTTCAGAGATGGTGCTCGTCCAAGCTTCATACTAGTCACAGACACACAATTTCTGGAGTGCAGATACGAATGAAGAAGGTGTAGTGACGCCAAACAGTCCCTAATGGTGAGCCGTGTTGCACTTCTGGAGTGGGGCTGAGGTTTCTCTGGAAACGCACTGCCTCACAGAATGCACAAGAGCTCTGGCAAAAACGGGCCCAACAGTTTTTTTCAGAGCTCTGGCCATCAGCCTGGGGAGAAGTCACTCAGGAACAATAGCTGCGTTGTTGCAAATGCTCAACTCTCTCCCCCTGGAGCCCACAACAACACCTAGGAAACCCAGCGCCCTGGGACTTCCGGTGAGTAGAGGACCTGCAGCTCCTCAGAAGACCCCAAGCTGTCACTTTTGACCTGCAGGACAGCTTGCTGACAAGCGGCATTCTCAGGGCATCCTCATCCCACCAGGCTCAACAGCAATGAGCCACCTGGCACCTAGGTAGGTCTTGGATTGTAAATGTTATTCTCAGTTAAAAGAAATCCGGGCTCCTAAGAGAAATGGCCAATTTGGGGGCCAAGTTGGGTACATACAACAGGAGCCTGGAGCACCTCCTCCAAGTTCACTTGGGCTTTTGGCAGGACTCAGGAACTTGTGGTTGTGCAACCACATCCCCATGGTGCCCTCTCATGTGGTACCCTGCACCTCCAAGGCCAGGAGAGCCGCCTGATGCTTCTCATCTTTGACCTCAGGAAGGGCCCAATGACTTTTAAGGGTCCATCTGATTAGCTGAGGCCTACCTAGGATTATCTTCCTTTTGATGAACCCCAAACCAACTGACTGAGGCCTAATTACATCAGAGGTAAAGTCGCTTCATGTCTGGTGGAAGCTACTACTGGGAATGAAATCCTGGGGGCCTGAGCCACCAGGCCAAGAGTCTTGGAAGCCTCAGAGCTGTGTCTGCCATTGTGGGGGTGGGGACAGGGAAGAGAGGAAGCATTCGTCTGCATTAAAAAAACTTTTGTTTTCGTAAGTTATTAATCCAAGATAAACCTCATAGGTTTTGTCACAGTAAACTTTTGACTATGTACATCTATGATTTCAGTTTAAAATTGTATTCAAGTCTAAATATATCCCTAACTTAATAAGATCCATTTTTTATGTACCAATAAAAATAAGCTAATTAAAATATTCTATTAACCATAAAAATTTTAATTTCAGAGATGTTAACTATGAATATGTGTACCTCAGAATGACATATAATAATTAAAATGTCTATTTTTCCTTTATTTATAAGTCATGGAAAGGGCTTTGCAAAATTCACAGGTACCAACACTGCTGATGTGAGAAGGGCTGCTTATCTAAGCTCCTTACCCAACACACACATCCTCTCCTTTCCTCTTAGCTCTTCTAAGTATGTCCATTCCTCGCCAGTTTCTGCTCCGCATTGGGGTTCCCCCTTTTATACACCCAGTGTCTTGCCATGTGCTGTCTACAGGAGCTGAGACAGTAAGTGAGGGCCAAGGGGCAGAAACCTGGACTTTGGATGAACTGATGTAAGTTTGATTCTTGGCTTACATTTACTAGCTTGCCTTTGGCTGTAGGTAACAAAGAACTCAAGTCACAATGGCTTAAACAGTAAGGAAAATATGTTAATTTCATGTGATATAACATGCAATCAGAAGGCCGCTATCTCCTCCCTAAGGCTGCTGAATTCCATGGAGCAGTTATTGAGGAGCCAACTTCTGCCACTTCAGCTGGTTTGGTCGTTCCCCTTAAAGTCACAGGCAGTTGCAGCACTCTGGCTGTCACATCCAGACAGGGTAATGCCTAGCCTCTTCCTGTATCTCAGGACGTGATCACCTTTCCAGACACACAGAGACATGTATTGTGACTTCAAGCCTGAACCAACTGCTGACAAGAACAATGGGACTTCCAATGTTTGTGGAGACCAGTGGTTGTCAGACTTGGCTGTGCTTTAGAATCACCTGGAATCTACTGAAAATCTCATGTCCACACCCCAGACCCCTACCCCCACTCCCACCCCAAATCAGAATTTCTGGGCATGGGTCCCATACATTAGCTTTTGAAAAGCTTCCTAGGTGATTCCAGTGTGAAGTCAAGGTCAAGAAGCACAACTCTAGACTTGATACAACCCTAAGGGCTGGGGTCAGGCCCACCATCCACAAAGCAGGTGGTGCCATGGTTGGAGGTGGGGGGGTGGGATACCTCAGCAGCACTGGGACTGTTAGCAAGGGAGCACACCAGTATGATGGTACACACCTGAGAACTAGAGCTAGGAGACTTTCTAGACACGGGTTTTTCATCTGTAAACAGTAACAACTGTTTTTGTGATCACAACCCCTATGATAGGACTGTAACAGGTACTAAGGAGGGTGTCACATGTATTATCCTAGCATTCGGCAGGTGCTTACCTGAGATATTCTGATCTCACTAAACTCCAAGTGTGGTGTTAGTGCCCCGAAACTGGCAGTGCACAGCCCTATTATTTAGGCTTCCATAAGCAACCTCAGGAGACCCCCACTGGTTATTATTATTAGGAACAAATTGGTGGGCCTTATGTCAGGCAATCTATGAAGATAGGACAAGTCACTTGATATCTGTGAGTCTGAATTCTTTAAGTTCTACAAAAGACTACAATACTTGAATTATATTATCTTAATGACAGACAAAAATTGAGTTCTACTGTCATGTGGTTTTTAGTAACTGACCACAAAAAACTGGGAAGCCAAGATGGCTCAGCAGGTTAAACAATCACTTTGTAGCCTGGGGTCCGAGGTTCAAGTCCTGGTCCCCGTCCCGGTCCCAGCCCCAGCCCGTTCAGACCCATATGCTGAACTGGGGTGTGCTTCCCACCCCAGTTCAGTTTCCACCAGGATGAGCTTCCCATGTGGGAGGCCCCTGGTTCAGCTCCCACCAGGGGCGTGCCTCTCATGTGGAAAGACCCCTGCCCGGTTCCTGTCCAGCATGGCCCACGCCCCCCTGTGGAATGAAACTCTGTCGAAAACTAAAGACACACAACTGTGGAGACTGCTCTGGGCCCTCCCCCTTCTCTCTCTTCAAAAACAATAGATCTTTTTTTAAAAGTTATAAAAATCCTGTCAACAGAATATTAGAACTGAGAATCATGTCCATTCTACTGTGACTTCTGCAACAAAGACTTAAGAACTATTCTTATGATATTATCATCAGGAAAGGTTTTTAATCCTAAATTATGATCAGGAAAAGTTTTGGATCCTAAATTATCATCAGGAAAGGCTTTGAATCCTACCTTTCTGATACTGGGAGAAAAATAGATGACCTCTTCATCCTTCTTAGTTTGGCTCTAAAGAAGATCAGACATAATACAGCCATGATAACCATGCCAGCCAAATGAGTATAAATTTATACACATCTTTCTTGTTTTCTCTGATCCAGATTTTGTTAACTGACAACGGTTTGGTTGTAAGTGTGCCTGCTTGGAGCTGCAGGGGTCAGGGAGATGTACTTCACAGGAGGAAACCCAGCAGAGAGGAACAGAGGGCAGCAGGAAGTCAAGCTCAGGGGGCAGATGGCCATGTTACAGAGCACTTGAAAACCAGCAGACACATAGGTCCTGATTCCGATAGCATGGCTGAAGCAGTGCCGGGGCACGGGCTCTGCCAAGGAAGAGCGAGGTGTACACAAGTGGGAAATGGAGGCAGAACAGCTGGAAGGGGCTGCCATGATCCAGGGTTCCGAGGCCCCAGCCTGATGGCTGCCTCAGGGTCACAAGGCACATCTGAGAGAATCTCCCCATCCACTTAAGAGATTTCACCAGGGAAAGCCGGGATGGCTCAGTGGGTTAAGTGCTCACTTTGCAGCGCTGGGGACCAAGGATCGAATCCCGGCCCCGGCCTGTGCGGAACCATATGCTGAACTGGGAGCTCCCCCAGTTCAGTTCTCTCTCTCTCTGTCAAAAACACAACAAAAAATAAATAAATTAAAAAAAAGAGATTTCACCAACACAAACGCTTGCCTCTTGAAAATTACAGCTATAAAACGAGAGCCTTTTTAACTCCTCTGACTTCTCAGTCCTTCAAACCTCTGCTTGCTCTTCTAAGTTTACAGGTGAGATGGGTCCTGTCTCTCAGAATATAACAACTGTTTTTCTTGTACACAAATTTCACGTATAAACAAGTGTACCTCATCAGTATTTTAAAGATTTATTATTATTGTTTTTTGACAAAGAGACAGACAGAAAGAGACAGAGAGAAGGGGGAGGGCCCAGAGCAGTCTCCATAGTTGACAGCATTAGTTTTCCATATAGTTTCACTCCACAGGTGGGAGCAGGGCTGCGCAGGGAAGGAACTGGGCCGGGGTCCTCCTGCACAGGCCCTGGCAAGAACTGAACTGGGGGCACACCGCAGCTCAGCATGTGGGTCCACATGGGCCAGGGCCGTGATTTGATCCTCGGGTTCCAGGGCTGCAAAGCGAGCGCTTAACCCGCTAAGCCATCCCAGCTTCCCCATCATCAGTATTAAACTACACATGAGGTCACATCATAAGGAAATAAATTGTTAAAATTATATAAGATTAAGCATTTTCAAAGCTCATGAAAGCAGAACAAATGTAAGGTAAATGTTTTTGTTTTAAGATTGTTTGAGAGGAGAAAGAAAAGAGGGGCGGGGCCCAGAGCAGTCTCCATAGTTGTACATCATTAGTTGTGACATAGTTTCATTCCACACAGGTGGCTGTGGGGCCACACGGGGCAGAAATTGAACTGGGGCCTCCTGCATGGGAAGCGACAATCTTTGCCACCACCCCAGCAGTTACCAGTTGTGCCACAGTTCAGTATATGGGTTTGCATGGGTCAGGGCAAGCATTTGATCCCTGGACTTCATGGTTGCAAGGCAAGTGCTCAACCTGCTGAGCTATCCCAGCATCCCCATATGTTCCCATTTACATTCCCATATCTTGCATGGACCCCATTTGCCCTTATGGGGGTTATGAAGCTTAAACAAGGATATCAATAGCATTAGACAACACAGCACAGTGCCTGCACATGCTAAGTGTGCATCAATGTCAGAGTGCTGTGTGTGTCAGCTAACGTCAGCGTTCATACAGCTTTGCCACACAATTTACCTCCTATGACAGGATCTTGAATGCCTTTCAAATGGAAGTAATCTTTAAAGATATAAAATGTCAGTTCTACAGGTAATACAACCACTCCCTTGTAAAATTTCATTAAATTATTGAAGGTTTGAGTAATGGGCCCTTTTAAAGTATCAACCCAGCCTGCCCCGTCCAGCTTCATCTGGCTCCTCCTGAGTCACAGCCATAGGGTGAGCCTACACTGGGCAGACAGTTGTGGGCACTGGGAACACACTCGCTCAGCTCAGACCCCTAACACTGAAGGCCCAGGGTCTATCCTGGCTCCTTCCTTTCCTAGGTCTTGTCCGATACACCCTTCTTGGAGTATGTGCCATTCCCTGTCTTGCTTTAGCGCGATTAGGTTACAACCAAAATAACTTTGCTCGTGTTTTCAAATAGGACCTTGCTAAGAAGTGTTAACAACTCTGGTATATTCTCCATATACAGCAGTTAGCGATACTATTATTTTTCCCAGCAACAAAACAATCTGATGACAGTTTCAGTTTCATAGCATTTTTCTAGTAATACTCAGTACCACTATATAAAAGTATTAATCTCATTATTTGTGCTTGGAAAATTTTGTATGATTGTTGCAAATGTCATCACGCTGCTGAATTTACATTTATAGAAGTGTGTAATCTGACTATAGTTTATGAACCAATGAGAAAGATAACCGTTCTTATATCTTAACAAGAAAAACATTAAGAACTCCAAGTTTAAGAATGGTATAGCAAGAGACATTGTTCCACTTTATTTTAATAGTAAAAAATTAAAACAACTTAAATGTCCAACAATAGGAAACTGGCTAAAAACTACAGAACCATAATGTAAGCCTTAAAATAGAATGGTGAGCAACCATTACCAGTGCTGTGAAGTATTTATGACGCAAATGCCTCTCACTCACACTCACCTTCCTTCCATCCATTACCCATGTCATCCATGCTCCCTCAGTCTAACCTTGCTCCCTCAATGGATGGGAGGAGACCACAGCATTTCTCCTTGGCCAGCAGCTCTGCCATGATCTCCTCTCCAGTCCCAAATGCTAAAACAGCTCAGTGAAGACCAACCCCCTTCCCTTATATGCTAGATTCTGTCTCTCCATGGCATGAAAGAAGCTGCACATCAACATAATGACACAAGATGCCTTAAGTAACGACTCTGGTAAACCAGCCGAAATCACCAGTCTTGAAGAGTCCTTAACAGGCATCGATGGAAGCACTCTTCACCTAAACAAAAGAAGAAACAGAACAAAAATATATCAGCTTGTGAAAACCACCAACATAGCTGCCCACTCTCACCCCAAAAAAACATGCAGCAGCAGAAAACTGTGACACAAAAGTCCAAACTAAATTAAATACCCCTGTTTGGGATTATGAAAAAACTACTTGAATTGCAATTCAAAAACTAAGAGCAGAAATGACCAAAAAGTGCAAGTAAAATGAGGTGACCAACCTCAGAAATACCGCATTTTTCCATGTATAAGACACTTTTGTCTAAAATTGTGAGACCAAAAATTGGGGGTTCTTTTATACACAAGAGTAACCCATGTATTGATTTCTGAATGTTGGATTAGAAAAGTAGGGGTTGTCTTATACACAGGGACATCTTATACATAAAAAAATATAGTAATACAAGAAAAAAATCATATCTAAAATAAAGACTACATTACAAGAAAGAATCGATTTGAATGGGAACTTAATAAGGGTTATTAGACCAAAGTAGAAAAAGAAGACTAAAAATGAGACCAAGAAAGTAAAATTTATTAAAGACAAGGAAAAAAAATCACACCATAGAGAGGATAAACACGCAAATGTAACATACACAGTACCTGTAATATAAAACGACAGAAGCTAAAGCAATGTTCAGTCATTTCAATAAATAAGAATCGATTAATTCACTTATCAAAAGCAGAAAAGAATTTTTGGTTTAGCTCATAAAACAAAATCCAACTATACACTCCATATAAGAAACAAACCTAAAACTTACTCAGAAAAGCTAAAAATAAAGTAATGGGCAAATGAATATTAAAAACAAATACAAAAAATTTCTAGTTGCAATGTAGAATCTGAACCCAACAAGGAACTTTCTAAGGTCACATGAAAGCCCATTAGTCTCTACGGCAGGTTGGATGGATGGCTTGCCCATGCCTAATTCTGTAAGGCGTGCATTATTTATTTGGAAAATACTAGCTTACTAATCTATGTAGATCTTTCCAAGTGTTTCATTATACAGGGTTTAAAAATCACATTCTTTAATATCACCAACCAACCTCACCAGAAAATCTGTAAGCATTGGAAAGCTTTCAAGCTCAGAGGCAGGTCACATGTTCTGAAATTATCATTTTCACTCAAAACTCAGAATTTTATCATCAAAACTAAATATTTTCAGTTGTTTTCTGTGAAGTTACAGGGTCACTCCATTCATCTGTGGAAAAGTGCCTGCCAAATGTCCGCATCTGAAGACAACAGTTGGCCCCTCACTTGTTCTTTCAAGTGAAAGAGTATTTACTAAAAATGCAGCTAGGGGAAGCTGGGATGGCTCAGCAGGTTAAGCGCTCGCTTTGCAACCTCAGAGCCCAAGGATCAAATCCTGGCTCCAGCCCAGGCAGACCCATATGCTGAGCTGGGGTGTGCCCCCAGTTCAGTTCTTGAAGGGCCTATGAGGAAGACTCCTGGCCCAGTCCCTGCCCTGCGCAGCCCTGTGCCCACCTGGGGAGTGAAACTATATGGAAAACTAATGCTGTCAACTATGGAGACTGCTCTGGGACCTCCCCCTTCTCTCTGTCTCTCTCTGTCTGTCTCTCTGTTAAAAGACAATAAAAATAAATCTTAAAAAAAAAAAATGCAGCTAATTCAGATATTTACACACCCATGTCCACAGCAGCATTATTCATAATAGTTAAAAGATGGAAGCAAACCAGTGACCACTGACAGATGAATGAGGGAACAAAAGGTGGTGTATCCATACAATGAAATATTATTCAGCCTTCCCATTAGAAAAAGGATGATTACTTTTCATTCTTCCTTCCTCCCTAGCTACAGCCGCACTCTTTTTCATGTAATCTAGCAGTTCCTCCTACATGGAAAACACAAAAAGTAGAGTGTACTTCCTACTCCTTGACTTTGGGCTAGGTCATATGACTGACTATGGTCAAGGGGTTATAAGTAAATGTGATGCGGCAGGGGCTTGTCCTCTTGAGCTTCTGCATGAGAACAGGCCCAGCTAGGCCACTAGCCCCAGGAGGATAAATCTGGGGCAGAATCATCGAAGTCTACCTGCCGTATGAAGAAGAGCCAAGCCTGTCAATCTGCAGATGCACAAAAATAATGTTTATCTTTACAGGCTACAGAGTCTTTTGTTTGTTAAACAGCATAACTGTGGCAACTGTTAACTGATATAATCTAAAGGATTAAAATATAAATGTAAAAAATAATATTCAAGTACTTAATAGCCTCATGATAGGGAATGATTTCTTAAATAAGACACAGAACCTAGCACAAAGAAAAAGATTGCCAAAATAAGTAATTCGGCTCATTGAGACACCTTGGAAAAAGTGAAAAGACAGCCACAAAATGTGAGAAGACCTGCCACATGTACTACACAAAGGATAATACCAGGAATATATAAAACCAATTTATAGAGAACAATCAACCCAAGAGAAACATGGGCAAGACATCAATAGGCATTTCATCACAGATAAAACTCAAAAGCTGGTAAGAAAAGATTCTGAACTTCATAAAAATAAAGCTGAGACACCATTTTTATACCCACTAAATTGGTAAAAAAATATTCAAGTCGTGATAATATAAAGTATTGGAAGTGTGGAGCAATAGGAATCCTCTTATGGTTGGTGGGAATATATAAGGTATGATCAAAAGATACGTTGAATGTTTAAATTTAAAAAATGTATTATAGTGAGACACATTAATGCCCCTCAAAATACTCCCCCTTGCTTTGAACAATGTATCTTTTACTGTAATAAATTTTTTAATTTAAATATGCACTGTATTTTTTATCATACGTGAATCAATTCAGGTCATACACCACTTCTGGTATGGCAATTTCTGTCAAATAAAAACATTACAGTGTGTCCTCATCCATCTTATTCACCACATCTGGCACCATGCAACTTCTGGCTCTTCCCCAAAGTCAAAATGACCATGAGAGGTAAACATTTTGAATTGATTCAGGACATTAAGTGCAACTAAGACACAAAAAAGGAATTCCACAATTGCTTCAAAAAGTGGCAAGAATGGTGAGATAAGTGTGTTCAAAGCAAGGGGGAGTATTCTGAAAGGGATTAATACTAATACTATAATAAAGTTGTTTTTTTTAAACATTCACCGTATCTTTTAATCATAGCTCATAGTGTTACAACTGCTGTAGGGAAAACTGGCACCCAGGATATCTCACACACATTTATATCAGACATGTACATGATTATTTACAGTTTGCATTTAAAAAACTGAAAATAACCTAACTGTCCATCAGTAGCAGAGTAACTAAATAAACTGTAACATATTCAAAGGTTGAAATGCTTTAGATGGCAGCTGCATGCAATCTACCTGAATCTTAGAAGGATGTCGAGTGAAAACAGAAAGTCACCAATTAATACAAAGTATGATACTATTTAAATAAAATCCACACACAAGCAAAACTAAATATACTATTTAGTGAATCACGCATCTTTGTTAATTTACAAAGAAAAAAGAGAATAGAAATATAAAAGATAACGACAAGCGGAAAGAGAAAGCAGGTCCCTGGAGATCTACCATCTGTATCTATTATGCAGAATATGCACCTATGCATGGTATGTATCTATGCATGTATGTATCTATGCATGCTTATCAAATATTTTATAACATTTTAGTGGGAGAGGAGAGAAAATGACTTCTACTTGATAAAAAGGAAAAAAGCTCTGTTTCATGATATGTTTCAGAAAAAAAGAAATGTACTAAATACTAATTTTACCTTTTATAAGGATTTTATTTTCATGATGACTTCTTTTCAGTATCCAAAACCTAATACAAAAAAAGGTCACAATCATTTTTATGCATTAATGTCTAATTCAGGTACATCATCATAGTCTTATAATTTTCTCATGATTCCAATAATATTCATCCTAGTAATTATAGAATAAAACTGACTATAAGAACTAAAAAACAACTTTTGTCATTTTTTCCCATATATGTTTCATATTAACAACCAGGTATTTGGTATAACTTCTATTTCTAGAGTAATGCTTCGTATTTTACAACCTAAAGGTATCCAGAAATAAGCACCTTTGACTTTCTAACATTTGCATGTGCTCAAAAAAAACCTTCTGCCATAAGACAATATGGTTTGGTTTAAAAGAATCTTTTATTTTCACTTGTATTTCAATTTAATTTTGAAGAGACTTGCTCCAATTATAGTAAGAAATGGGAAATGACAGAATATAAACAACTATTATTTTTCAATTATCCTTTCTCATAGGCTGAAAGAGTATCTGAAGAAAACACTTTGAAATAACTACTTGAGTGTTCTGTGAACTAACTCTAAAATGTTTACCAACCATATAAAATGTTTACCAAGCATATAAAAGGAGGACTATTTCTATGTGCTTTGTTTTACTTTGTTTAGCTTAGCTATTAAATGTTTCTAACTACACTGAAGGTTTTAAGAACATTCCAATTTATACCAGCAGAGAGTGTAAATTTTCCTTTAGCTAAACGGAAAAGTATTCAAATAAATAATATTCTAAACTGAAGTCATTCTTAAGATGATCAGTTCTAATATATGCCATATACTAATCTGTGAGGAATCCTCTTTAAAGAACAGTATCTTTTCAAATTCTCACCCTTAGCTCAAGCATATCCTTTTAAAAAGAAAATCGAAAGACTAGTAAAGTTGTACTTACTTTAGCCAACAGCTCCTGTGTTTCAGCAGTCAGAGGGGCATGTGAAAACCTGCAGTGCTCTCCCTGGTAACATTTTGTTCCTGTATGGTAAAACTTGCAAGGGTATTCATGTATCCCAAATGTTAAGGAAGAGAACACTCTTAATTGAACTAAAATAATGTACTGACTTAATGACTATTTTTCCCACTTACAGTCCTTTTTGACTAGTAGAAATGCTGACTTCCCCATTTAAAATATGACAGTAACCTAATTTTAGAATGATTACGTAAATCAAGTTTATGGGCTATCATAGGACACTTTTCACCTTCATTTCCATTAATAGACTACAGATAACATTTCATTGATGTAAGAAAGAGATGTGTATTTTAAGTATCTTGAGAAATGTGATTGTTTTTAAAACATTCTTTTGGGGTGGAGGAATTAAAGTCCATGACAATGACACATCTGACAAATCTGGACGCTTGGTATAACAGGATCAATTTATATGACGCCTACACTGTTTTCTAGGTAAAAATTCTCAAGTTAGAGTCAAATGAGAGTTCATGTGCTGAAGGACTTAAGGAAAACCACTTCTGTGGTGACCAAAGATGCCATTACCCTAATACTCATGTCCTAGGTCTTAACAGTTTGTTGGTGCCACCCACACTGTACTCCACAGAGTACAACACTCCCAAAGTCTGCAGTCCCTACCTCTTCTGACAAAGAAGCTTATATGATGACAGATTCAGCAAGTAAATGTCACTGCAGAAATCCTGACAAAGTCTGGGATTTGAACGAAGGTCTCCTGAACTGCTTTACCTTCTCTGAGAGAAGTTCTAAAGAACTCCTCTTCCTTTTTTTTTCCTTTGGGGGGAATAAAACCTGTGTACAATTCAATCATTTCAATACTTAGTTGACTTGATCATTTTGCCAGAGCTAAAACACTGGTTTTATTAAAAATTATACATATTTACAATGTTCCTATAAATATTTATGAAATGTAAAGTGACAGTATCTTGTGATAAAGGATATTATGCAAATACAAACAGTTTTCGCCTCTGGTACAATATCCTTGTACATAAAACTTACACATTTCCTTTTTCTTCTCTATCTCTGTATCATGATCAAATTTACACTGGTCTCCCTGGGCCAAAAGAAAAAACAAGGAAAAGCCATATTTCTCATAGTTAAATCATTATTATTCCTATTAAACTTTAGATAAGAAAATAATTCCAGAAAAAATCAGTCTTAGAAGCAGTACAGTCTAATTCTTATTAAGTTATCTTATGACACCACATTTATCTGCTTAAAATTTTGTTAAGTCTGAAATATTTTTAATACAAACCTTTTTTAAAAAAATTATCTACTTTTCTTAAACATAAAGAAATATTTGAGTAAAATTTTCTAAGTGAAACTTTTCCAGAAGGAAACAATTTTAAAGATACTTTTACAGTGTCTAATGACACTGGGGTTAGTATTAGTACATTTTTGCTGCAGCTTACTTTTTTCTTTTTTATGACTTATTTTATTATTTGAGAGAAGGTGAGAGAAAGAAAAGTGGGGAGAGCCCAGAGTAGTCTCCATAGTTGTACATCATTAGCTGTGACACAGTTTCATTCCACACAGGTGAATGTGAGGCCACGTGGGATGGGCACTAAACTGGGGGCCTCCTTCATGGGAGGTGAAAACTTCAATGCCAAGCCATCCCAGCAGTTACCAGTTGCACTGCAGTTCAGCATACGGGGTTTACATGGGCCAGGGCCGGGAACCGAACCGAAGACCTCACAATTGTGAAGCAAGAGTTCAAATCGCCAAGCTATCCCGGCATCCCTTGCACCTTACATTTTAGTATATTTTTGCATACACATTTTTTTATACCTTAATGCATTTTCTTTCGAGGAAATATTTACAAACTTGCTTTCCTTTGCGCTCCACAGTGTGTTGATTGATGAACCCCTGACTCATCTGTATGTGCTGCTTCTCTCTGGGCTCACCTCCCTTTGAAAACAAGAACAAAACTACACGTGAGAAACAAAATTAAGTATTTTATTCCACTGCACAAAATTATTTTAAACTACCTTTAAAACATTTAAAAATGACTTACAAATCAGCCTTCATGAGCTAGATTTGGATTTTTTGT
Source organism: Craseonycteris thonglongyai (assembly GCA_004027555.1). Lineage (NCBI taxonomy): Eukaryota > Metazoa > Chordata > Mammalia > Chiroptera > Craseonycteridae > Craseonycteris > Craseonycteris thonglongyai. The sequence goes on from PVKE010001260.1 coordinate 81,891, forward strand.
CAGTTTCAACAGCATTCACCACTTATGCAATTTAATATTTTATTCTACTTTGCCCTTCTTTTAATAAATAAATTAAAAAATAAAAGGGCTATTATTTGTGATAACAAGTGAAGTCTAAGAACAAGGTTGTTTAGAACAATGAAGGCAAAAATTGAAATCATAAGGTGACCAAAAACAGTTCAATCTTTAATCTCAATGAGATGCTCACAGGGTGTGAGCTGAATCTACTAACCAGCTCATATTAACACACACACCTAGAACTATACCCTCAAAGAAGGCAACAGAGCTAAAAGACAAAAAGAAAACTTAATACATTTAGCTCCTTTGAAGCATATATCACCTTTGGTGTGTTAACTTGTGGCACAGCTTACAGCTTTTGCACAGCAAATTTTCCAGAATTAAAACAAAATAATTTCTGGGAAAGCTGGGATGGCTCAGTGGGTTAAGCACTCGCTTTGAAGCCTCGGGGACCGAGGATCAAATCCCGGCCCCAGCCCATGTGGACCCACATGCTGAACTGGGGTCTGCCCCCAGTTCAGTTCTTACTGGGACCTATGTGGGAGGCTCCCGGCCCAGTTCCTGCCCTGCGCAGCCCAGCGCCCACCTGTGGAGTGAAACTATATGGAAAACTAATGCTGTCAGCTATGGAGACTGCTCTGGGCCCTCCCCCTTCTCTCTGTCTCTCTCTGTCTCTGTTTCTCTCTGTCAAAAATCAATAAAATAAATCTTTAAAAACAAAACAAAAAAACGATTTCTGAGAAGCTTTAGAAAGACAGATGTGCAAAAAAGGAAGCTGACTGTATCTTTATATGATCTGCTTCACAACAATGTCAAATTTCCACTTGGCACCATCAAATCCATCTTATAAACATGTCAGTTTTCATCTTTGGTTTATTTGATTATGTTATTAAATTCTAACGTACTTTTTTTAGAATTTGTTCCTCATCTAGAAAGGCTGTTGGCTTTGGCTGAATAATCACTGGACTCAATGTAAATCAAATGAAAGAGGATGCTGATGGGGGTCAGGAAACAAAGTTGTAGGGCTGGCCTGGCCCTGTGTGACCAGGAGCAGCCACCTAAACTAGAACTTCAGGTTCCTCACTTGTAAAATATGAAGGCAGGAGCAAGATTTTATATAAATGTTTCAATCTATACTACCTGGTATTTCTAGTAGTTTATAACTGTTAACACTTGTTTTCTGTGACTAAGCCTAACAAAAAAGGTTGCCACCTAGTTTAGCAGTGCTCAGAAAACAAAGAGTCCAGAGGAATCACTTACTGTCCTACTCTGTTTATCTGTGCAGACCAAGAAAGAGGGACTTCCACAAAGCAAAATCAAAGCACCAGGAGGTGAGGGGGTGGCTGGTAAGGCCAGTGCTCAGAAATATTCATTTTTCATTCTCAGAGGGATTCAAGATCAGTAGACCTAGGACTGTAAGAGTAGAAACTCTAAGACACTGTGGCTTTTGAAATGTGCTCATGGTTACTGCATTTTCTCCCTGCTTCCCTGAGTGTTTTGCATCATTGACAGCACAACACTCAGAAGTCAAGGGCCTTGTGGGTATGTATTCAGGCCAATGGATGCAGCAGTGAGGCTGAAAGGGGGTGTATAGCTCTTGTATGAGAGAGGATGTGGAGCCCACTGAGGATAGAGATTTCACTACCTACAACCCTTACTTTTGGCTTGTCACCGAAGGTAAGAAAGAAATCCAAGGGCACATCAGTGTTCTCCGCCACATATACCTACGGGTATCTCCTTGTACCTGTTGCAGTGATCCACTGTTCCCCAGGGACATATTTGAGCCCTTGTCTGCAGCGCCAGGCCATTTTCGCTTCATTTTCTTCTGTTTACCATTCTTGCGGGCAGCTTTAAGGTTTTTATTGTTTTGTTTAATAGCTAAAAACAGAAAGTTAATTTTAAAGATGACATAAAAATACAATAGCAGTTTACTCTTAAGAAGTACATTATATAACAATCCAGGAGAAGTCTTCTTGCTCAGTGAGTGAAATGGGCATGATGCTGGCCTGTCTTTCTAGAAGCTCTAGGATTAAGAGACGAAAGAGAAAATCAAAACATTCTGGACCCTAATTCATTCTTTGTAAATATATATATGGTATTATCAGAAAACAAGCAAAATAACAAATGAAATGAATCTTGCTAGATCCTTCTGAAGGATTCAGAATACGCTGGATCTCAGGGCCAGCCAGAGTGCTACAACAGGAAAAGCTGTTAAGTGGTTCAAATGACTGCATGCATGCTTTACTATTGAATATTTCACTGAAAAATATTTCACATACATTAAATTTATCCATGACCCACTAAAAAAAAAAAAAAAAGCATTTAAAGAGGGGGAAAAAGGCAGTAAAATGGGAAGAATACGGATTTCATTTACAACTGTCATTTGTCCTCATTATCTATGGCTAAATTTCATTGTATTATAGTACCTAAAAAAAAATGTACGTCTGAGTATAGTGTGACAGACCACCAACCCTGACATTAATTAAGTCAATTCCTCTTCAGGTGACATTACACACAGGCCTATCTTGTCCTTCACACATGCAGGCCCCAGGATTTATCATTTTCCTGTTTAAAGGAGTCATAGCCTTTGAAAACCCTCCTGAGTTCTCAGCTCTTCCTGAAAACTGAGCGTTTGTGCACCAAGTGGCTAGGTCTCAGCAAGTCTCAGGCTGCATATGCTCATATGTGATTACAGATCTATGGTCTTGTCATGAGATAAAATGCAGAAGAAAGCCCACCCTCCCCCTTAGAGACATGAATATGTGATTGCCCCCTAGGTAGCCTCTACCTTTCCGGGCACCACTGGCTCCCTCTTTCTTCATGGATTCTTCAGGACATGGTGAGGACTGAGCAGCACTTGCCATTTCTTTAGCTTGTATATATTGTTGAAGCTCTTTAGCAAAACTATCTTCTGATTCCTGACTGCAGATCTCATTATCACTGTATGCATCATAGTCCTTACTTCTTGATTTTCTATATTGAAAATTCTTCAGTGATGTTGTAGAGTTTCCAAAGTGCCTAAACTAAGTAAAAATTAAATTTTCAATTTTAAAAACTTAGCAGAATGCAAAACAGTCTGGTTATAAAGAAGAAACAAAGACTGGCCATAAAATGATCATTACTGAGGTTGGGTGATGGGTACATGGGGGTTCATATACTATTCTTTCTACTCTTTTGTATTTGTAATTTTCCAGAATTAAAACAAAACAAATCAGAAACCAGTACAACATAGCCATCCTCAAAGATATAATAACTTGAGGGAAGATTCTGAATTTGGGGGAAGCCAGGATGGCTCAGTGGGTTAAGCGCTCACTTTGCAGTGCTGGGAACCGGGGATCGAATCCCGGCCCCGGCCCGTGAGGAACCATATGCTGAACTGGGAGCTCCCCCAGTTCAGTTCTCTCTCTGTCTCTGTATCTCTCTCTCTCTCGCTCTCCTTGTCAAAATTAAATAAATAAAAAAATATATATTAAAAAAAAAATCTTTAATAAAAAAAAAGATTCTGAATTTGTACACTGTATATACTTTACTTAATTAAAACTAACCCCCCAAATCATAATTATTTGATATAAAAAAGTTACAGGGGAAGCCGGGATGGCTCAGTGGGTTGAGCGCTCACTTTGCAGCGCCGGGGACCGAGGATCGAATCCTGGCCCTGGCCCGTGCGGAACCATATGCTGAACTGGGAGATCCCCCAGTTCAGTTCTCTCTCTGTCTCTGTCTCTGTCTCTGTCTCTCTCTGTCAAAAATAAATAAATAAAAATATATTTTGAAAAAAAAAAAAAAGTTACAGTATGATAGTTTACATTTTATTTTTCCCTTTGCATCAACTATACTTCTTAAGGGTTTAATTCAACAACTCATCACTTCATAAATGTAAGTAAACTGTAATGGCCTAATATTATAAAAATCCACCACACTGAAATATATCACAGCTACCAAAGCCTATTCTTTTTTCCTGTAATTCACAAGGTTGGTGGCAGAGGAGGCAGCAGCCATGACAAGGAAGAAAGAACTGCCCAGTTCTCTGTTATCAGGTTAACTTTACTTTCAGAAATCACTTTCTAACTGTTGTTAGAGTTGCCCCAGAGTGACAGCTGTAAATACAGGCACCCATAGCAGCAGCCCGGGGCTGGCTGCTGACCCTGGAGGCACAATAAGAGATTAATAACAATAACAAATAAAATAGAACATTATAACAATATACTGTCATAAAAGTTATGTGAATGTAGTCTCTTAAAATATATTATACTATAATTGCCATGTCATTTAAAGGAAGTGCCTTACATCTTCTCCCTGGTGTATCCGAATCACCAGCATCACCACTCTTGTGCTTTGGGGCCATTATTAAAATAAGGATCACTTGAACACAGGCACTGTGATATCAGGGCAATGGATCTGATAACCAAAACAGCTATTAAGTGACTAACAGGCAGGGTGTATCTGCAGTGTGGATGAGCTGGACAAAGGTATGAGTCATGTGCTGGGAGGAATGGGCAGGATAGTGTGAGGTTTTACCATGCTACTCAGAATGGAGCACCATTTAAATTTTATGAGTATCATATTTAAGTCTACTTGTATCTGTGAGTCTCATTGCCAATTCAAACCCATTCTTTTGTAGTGTGTTGAAATTTGTAATTAAAAAAAAAAGAAAGAAGCATAGAGGAGCAGATAGATATTGGCTTTGTTGTGGGTTGACTGCATCCTCCCAAAATTCTTGTGTTGCAGTCCTAAACCCCAATACCTTAAAATGTGACTTCTGGAAACTGGGCCATTGAATGTGGTGTCCTTATAAAAATCGGGTAAAAATCGAGGTGATGTGTCTGGAAGCCAAACCAAGGAACACCAAAGATGCCAGCAAACCACCAGAAACTATGGGATAGGCCTAAACCAGACCCTTCCTCACAGCCGCAAAAGTAGCCCACCTTGCCTTACTTGCTCTGGGACTTCCAGCCTCCAGAGCTGTGAGAAAATAAAAGTTCTATTGTTTAAGTCATCTGGTTTGTGTGCTTTTTCACAGCAATCCTAGGTAACTAATACAAGCTTTAAGCTCTAAACCACTAACATTAGTTAATTTATAAATTAATAGCCTTAAAATTTTTATCTAATTTGAAGTTTCTAAAACAGTTTACAACCTACTTCAGAAACAGGAAAAACCAAAATAAAATCAATGCACTAAAAACAGCTCATGTTAAATGAGAACAAAGTTCTTGAATAATAAATTTTTAAAAGAACTTCTTTGATATAAGTAACTAGGTCTCAAATGCTGACTAAAATAAGACATTAGGATCCCTAATACATTTTTCACATCCATTCCTGTCCATTTGTTCAATATGCCAACTTCATCTTACTTTTTTGGGAATACGCTCACATTCCAGTTTCACTTCCCATTTTATTTTCTCTTCTTGTGTTTCTTCAACTTCTGCATCATGTATTTCACCATCAATTCTGTAGCAAAAATATCAAATAACACAAGAGGGGTTTTCAAGCTGAAAAGGGTTCAGACAACAGCATTAAAATCCACGGTTTGGGTTTACCATCAGCTTGCTCTCAGAGAAATCCCAAATTCAAATTCTATTCTGAATACTCCAAAGAAATAATGTACAAAATTATGATGAGCAGTAAATGTCAACAGTTTATGAGTAAAAGGTAAAGCTGAATTTTAGACTACATAACTGTACTGTTGAAATATTAGCAGCTATATATAATTCATCATTCCATTCATTCATCATTCCATTCATCTAGCGAATACAGCGTGCTCACTACACACCAGGCTCTGGGTCTTACATTCTGGGACACAACAGTGAATAAGACAGACCCAGATTTTGCCCCTGCCTCTTGAGAACTTTCTATCTGCTTGGGAGAAAGAAAGAACGAACTTCAAGATGATATGATATGGATGAGTGCATATGACGAACACTTACTCTAGATTTGGAGGCCAGAGGTTTTCTGAACCGAAAGGCTATACACAAAGTAGCAAGCAAAGAGGAATGTAATGGACAGAAGTATTTCAGGTATGATGCAAGCTGCCTTCCCAGGTCAGGAAGGAGCCAAACTCGAGTGGGAAGATGAAAAAAAAGTTTGTTTTCAGACTCACAAGCACTGAGAAGTTGAACGTACATACACACTGAGAAAATTACTTGAGGGTATTTCAGCAAAACGAAAAATGAATCCAAAGAAGTTGAAGACAGGAGTCACAAGAAACTGGTGAATAAAGAAGCCAACAATATTTATAGGTAAACCAAAATAATTGTTGATGCTACAGATACAGGGGGACGGAAGACAATTTTGTCTTAGCAAATAGTGAGCCACTGAATAAAGTTTAAGATATGAGTTACATGCCAGATAAAGGCAAGGACCAGGAAATGTGAGCATTCTCAAAAACAACATGTTACAAATAGAAAGTGTGGTTAACACAAGAATGTCAGTAGTGGCTCTGTGCCTCTTTCAAAATTACAAGACAAGCTCAGGATTCACAGATCCATGCAATCCAAGTTCATCACTGATCTGTCCCCAGTCAGAGGTTCAGATACACCCATCAGGTGAGCTATGGGTGAGCTATCATCCAAGTTCACCACCAATCTGTTTCCAGTTAGAGCTTCAGATATACCCATCAGATGACCTACCAAGCTGTAAGAGTTCTACAGAAGCCACCAAACAAAATACTGTGAACCTTCAGTGCTCTAGTTTTCAGTAATGACTCATATGGAATAGCAAGCAACCTCTCCTAAGGTGGAATGATAATGACAACAGCAGTGTGGCCACTGCTCCCACCATTCAATCACACCTCAGAACCTTTACGTGGAACACTCTCCTGCTAGATATCAAGCTCCCTCATCTCCTTCAGGTCCTTACTCAAATATTACTTATCAATGTTATCAGTGAGGCATTCCCTAACTACCTCCTTTAAAATATCTACAACCTCCTGTCCATTCCATCGTCCCTTCTTACCCACCTACCCTGCTCTCATTCTTTCTACAGCATTGATCATCACCTAAAATGCCAGACAGAAAGTCCTCACTTAATATTATCTGTCGCTTCTTGGAACTGCAGCAAAACAACATATAACAAACCAACTGATCCACAGGCTGATTGACCACGTAAGCTAAGTTCCTAGGCATCTCATCAACGTTAGAATATAAATCTCATGAGTATGGGGATTTTTATTTCTCTTTATTTACTGCTATACTCCAGGGTCTAGAAAAATGTCTCATACATAGCAGATGCTCAATGAGTAGTTCCATCATTAAATTACTAGGGGAAAACACCCAGAAAACATAAATGATTGATTCATTTGACTGCATTAAAAAAAAAAAAATCTTTTTATGTATTGAAAATGCCATAGACAAAATCAAAAGACAAATAAATTGGAGGTAAAATATTTGCAGATCCTGAAACTTCAAAGAAAAAGACCAACAAAGAGAAAGACCAAGCAAAGGATATCAACAAAGAGTTCACTGATGCTCACTGACCATAATCATAATGCCATACCATTCCTCACCTAACATTTTGGCAAAAAATCCAGATGTCATAAAAGGACACAAAAGTAGTTCAATAAAATTTCTGTGGGTTCTTCTGTCCAACACATTTTCAAACTGATGGCTGCTATTGGGTTTTTTATATATTACTACTGTATTTTTTGTTATAATTCACCTTGTTGATTCTCTTAGTATTTTCATAGTTTATTGAGTCCTCTTGTTTTTCTTCGCGGATGGTCATATCACTTGCAAGCAATTAGTGTCTTTGTCTCTCTTCAGTATTTATAGATCTTATTTTAGTTATTTTGCCTTAGAAGCATGGTGATTAAATCATGTGCCCTGGAGTAATGTAATCCTAGTTTTGTCACTTACTTGTACACTGTGTAAGCTTGGCAAGTTATTTATCATTTCTGTGCCTCCATTTTCTCTTCTACAAAAACGAGGATAATATCTTCTAAGCCTGATCTGAAGATTAAATAACATATTTTGTGTAAAGCACGTAGTAAGGCTCTTGGTGGTAGCCTGAATTAAAAAGCAATAGCTTCAATTAAGGTGTCTAAGACCAACAAAAGTTAACAGATGAGAGTGATATTGAAATGTAAAGTTAACCAGAATAAGAGATTTATCAAGTTTGAGAGAAATAAAGGAATAAAGGCTGTGTGTCATGGTTCTAGTCTAGAGAAACTGGGGCATATGCAGGTTTAGAAGATGGTTTTTAGCACTTCAAAGTCACAGTGATAAAAGTGAATGAATATCTGGAATGCAAACAAAGTACTCTATCCAGGTCACCAAGAATGAATCAGTACAATTAGTGAGTCTCAGTTCCCTTTTTGTACCTTAAGAAAATATATTCAGGTTGTGTTGGCTGCTGTATGATGGTTTGTAGGGTTTTCTGATGCAAATCACTGGACCAAAACTACACTATTCTCTCCTCATCCTTCACCACTTGGAGAACTGAGGGTTTCGTCTTGTCTGCAGAAAAGCGCCTAATTCGTGTCGGTGAGAAATGACACATGACCTCTGTCCTCCAGTTCACACGCTATGGGGACACAGGCAGGAGGAAGGGGAGCATCCCGGCGCCCCCTCGCCCTGACTGAGCTCTGCACCCCCGGCTTCTACCCTCACGCCGCCTCTCATCATCGCTCCAAGGCCGAGCGTCCCGCGCGCCCCATGCTCGCCCCCAGCACCCCGCGATCTCGCAGCCGGGGTCCTCCTGAAAGAGGAGGGAGCGGGACTGGCTGAGGCCCCTGCGCTCAGAGAATGAAACACGGGGCATCACCTGTCGTTGGAGTCCGTGGCAGGCTTTCTGCCGAGGGCCGGGTTGGGGGGCTTGGAGAAAAGATTCTCAAAATCCATTCCCTGCCGAGAGCCCAGTAGCTGCCGAGAACCCCCGCGATGTGAGGGGAGAGAAGATAGGGCAGAACCCAGTGCTGCGCCAGCCAGCTACGCATGCGCCTCCCGCCCCCTTTGCGCACGCGCCGCTCGTTCCCACGGCGCACGCGCTCCCCATCTCCAGCGGCTGCGCCATAGTTCTGTGCTGCTTGTTCTACGTCCGTTATCTCAAATATTTGCTGTTTTTAGGCTTGGTCTTTTGGATTATCCTTTGGATGGGAATCCCAGTGTTTCTAAGAAGTGATACCAACATCGAACATTGATAAGAGCACTCACTACATAGAAGTCATGTTTCACATTCCACTCACCTAACGTTCACAGCAGCCCTGCAGGACACGTACTACAGTTCTTTTCCACGAGGGAACAGAGGTGTGGCCTGCTCACGTGACTTGTAAACGCGCTGTCATCTAGTGGGCTTAACATAAACAAAGAAAAAAGTCCTTTAAAAAGTAGGAAGTGCTAACAGGATTCAGAAGAGAAGACAGCAAGTGGTTGGGCAGGCTTCTTGAAAGGGGCATCGTTGAGCTCAGTACTGATGTAATTTCCACAGAAAGAGATGAAGCTAGGAGGATAAATGGGCTCAGGAAAGTGGCAATTCTCTAGCTCCTTTTATGCATTAGATTTCCAAACTTTTCAGCCCGCGGGCCGCATTAACTATCAAACAGCAGTTTGGGGCCGACTACACACTTGAGGTCCAAATAAAAAAGAATCAAAACATAGATGTTTTTAATTATTTATTTAATATTATTTTATTCAGATAAAAAGGTCTCCACGGGCCGGATGCGGCCCACGGGCCATAGTTTGGAGACCCCTGCATTAGAATCAAAGAGGAGGCTGCAAGGAAGGTGCATGAAATCACTGGTAGTAAGATAGATTAAGGAGGCAGAAAGGGAGGGAAGTGGGGAAATGTGTAGGATTGGATAAAAGCAAAGTGGAGAAACAGACTTCCTTACTTTGGTGGGTACAGGATTGTTAACACTTAACGTTTAGAGTACAGACAAGGTATGTGGGCAACAAGATAACAATGAGGGGTTGTGTGGTCTTGTGCCCTGGTGCCAGCAGTTGTGCCTTCCAGGGGTAGGAAAACATTACTGTGACATTTCAAAGGTGCATCATCCCAGATGCATAAACAGGGCTCACTTAAGGCAGAGTGACATAGATGCTAAGGAAGCTGCAGGCCTAGGCAGTGACCTACCAGCCATGACCTGCCCAGTTAGGAATTTGTGATCAGACCATGCTCCACAGCTACTTTCAGTCACCAAGCTTGCCAAGCCTGCCACCTGGCCCACCCTTGAGCTTGTTGAACATTATTATGTCACCCCTTTTTTATTCACACTAAGCAAAGATAAAAGGAAATTCCCTGTAGAACTAAGCAATACACTAAAGAGAACAAAACACTTGACTAGTCATGAAAAAATTATTTCTAATTGTCACGTTCACACATGTAAAGCAATGGCCAGTTGTTTGTATTTATAAAATATCAGCCCATATACTACATATAAAATGTTAATAGCCTACAAAATAATTTAAAGATCATATAATTCTCTTAATAGTTGTTTTTATTACGTAAAAAAAATGCAGATAAATTTAATATCAAATATCAGAAAAAGTTACACACGAAGAACCTATCTTCCTCAAAACGCAATTCTGAGCACTCAACATTACAACGATAGTCGCTGCAATCTTGGAGAAAGTATATTTCTCCATTACTTAAGCAACAAAGATTTTTTTTTTTTAAGACGGGTAAACAGCATGCGTTCTTTGCTATCCCACCCAGCCCACACCGGGACCGGTTTTAGAGACCACTGGTCAGGGTACCTCAGGGTCTCTCCAACCTTCGGATGGAGGTGCCCCGAGAGCGGTACCCAGTCGGGGACCGCAGGTCCTTTCCCTGGCCGAGCGGCCTCCGCCACTACGCAGAGAAGGGTAGGAACACGCCCCTGCAGGTGATTGATGGGCGGTATCCTCCAATGGTCGACCCACTCTGGCCGGCGGGCGGAGCGCGGCAAGGCGCGCGGAGGGATCTCGCGCCTCTAGTCCCGGGCTGGTGCGCGACGCCATCTTGTCGAGCGCCGTCTCGGGGCCGCCATGTGGGTGAGGAGCAGTCACCGCCACGGCCACTGTCCAAATCCCCGCGTTGCGGCGCGCCGCCCGCCCGCCCGCTCCCGAGCCTCGGCCGCCGGCGGCGAGTAGAGACTAGCGCGGCGGTGCCGGCCGCGGCCGCGCCCCGTGTTTGCAGAGAGCCCATCTCTCTGGCGTGGTTGTTAAAAGACTGGAAAGTCTGTGTCTGTGTCGCTCACTAGTAACCGTGAGTTTTTACCGCCTCGTCACGGCGGGCGGCCGGGGTCCCGCGCCCCGCAGACCGGCCCGCAGCCCCGCCCCGCTCCTGACCAAACATGACAGACTGTGAACACGCAGGGCGCGGCAGGTCGGAACCTTGTCTGTCTGTGTGTCGGAGGAGAGGGCTGGGCGGGGGCGGGCGGGCCCTGCATGACCGAAACGTCTCCGGGGCCGCCACGCAGGAGGTGCCCTGGGAGGCCTGGCTGGCGGCCTTGGGCAGGCCGGCGCCCCTCCACTCCCGTCCGGTCCCGTCCCTGCCCAGCGCGCGTGTCCTTCCGGCCGCCCGCCGCACCTGCGACCCCCTCCGCGGGCTGGGGCCAGGGCCAGCCCGGATCCGCCACGAATTGGTAATAACCGGTGTTGTCTTTGGTACCCTAGCACATTCCTAAAAATAAACATGTTCTTTTTCTTTTTTTCCTTTTTTTTTTAATGAATTTTAAAGCAACCCCGAAAGGCCATGTATTTGAAATGGCAAGTTTCAAGTTAAAAATGGTTACACAAACTACTTCGGCTTCGCCAACCTCAGTGTAGCATAGTTTTCTCAAGTGAAAACCCCATGGATTCTCTCATCTAGCCCTGTTTTCTGAATACTGTATAGCGTTTGAACATTTAACTGGGATTCTAATTTTTTTATTTTTGCTATGCCTTTACAGGCATGCTCTTGGTTCCATTGAATGGTTTGCGGTATTTACAGATTTTAAATACCGCAAACAAGTTTTGGTTGGGTTTTTACAGTCTTGTTCCGCATAATGATGTTTGGGTCAACAATGGACCAAATATACAACATCAGGCTTGTAAGATTACACGTTAATGGAGCTGAAAAATTCCTGTTGCCCAGGCATGTAATGTCATAGCTCAAGGCATTGCTCACGTGTTTGTGGTGATGCTGGTGTGAGCATCCACTGTTCTGGCAGAGCATAGAGCGCATTCAATCCCAGTAGAAATATGTACCTTGTAGGTTTGTGTAAATTCACTCTGATGTTCACACAGTGACGAAATCGCCTAATGAGGCGTTTCTCAATGTATTCCTGTCAGTTAAGCAGCACATGACTATACATTGATATCTTAATGATTAAGAAAAACGTAGAGCTTTCCTTCGCTAAAATTACTAGAATCCATTGAATGTGAATGCAAAATTCATTACATCTTATTTAGAATATTTAAAAATCTACAATCTGGCAACTACTTTGGGAATAAAAGTGATCTAAAGTATGCATTGTACTCTAGACTGTATACAAATTGCTAAAATTCACCCTGTGGAGTAATGTGATCTGCTTTTGGTAAAGCATTCCAAACCCTTCTGTATAAAACCCAGAAGCAGAAATCACAAATATCACATAATTTGAAATATCTAAATAGTTGGCAAAAATGAGGTATAAAAATATTTCAGTACTGTAATAATAAAAGTACATTGCCCGAAGGCAAGTCAGTTAAACAGTAATTTTTGGAAAGAAACACTTACAAAAAATTGAGTACATAAGCTTGCACTTGACACATTTTTCTTGATTTTTTTACATGATCTTATTAAAATGATAAAATTCTTGAAATGAGTTAACTAATATCTTGAGAAGTTTCCCACTGAATATCTGGACAAACCAGTGATAGGTTTTTGCTAATGCAGCTAAAATTTATTCTTTTGTATGGAAGAAGGAAACGTGTTCTCTGTTCATAGAGCACTTCAGTAAGGAGAGTTATGTATTCCATGTAGGAAAGAAACCATGTCACTAAATTCAGGGATTGAAATAATTTTGCTAGTAAGGAACTGTGATACCAGACTTTAAAAAGAATTTGAAATTTTGAAATAATTAGCTGAAAAGTTTAAAGAATTCTTTGTAAGGTACATTAACAGCTTAGTAGGAACTAAAGATTAAGTACTAATAATTAGTCTTTGTTTTATATTAGGACTAAGAAAATATTTTCTATTCTGAGGCAAAAAGATGGTTTAACTTTTTCACACTTTGTTTTTTTTTTGTTAACCAACATGAAAATGAAACACTTTTCATCAAAAAAAAAAAAAAAAGTGAACTAAGAGTCTGGAGAAATGGTTCTAGCTACAGCTTTGGTATCACTTAGCTTTGTGAATTGAGCAAGCTTAGTTTTTTAATAGGGTTCTACAAGATCAGTAGTTCTCAGCCAACTCTGGAGAGCTTCTTAAAAAGTGTTGGTGTCATTTCCATGTTTGAGCTTCAGCCTGAGTTTTGGGATTTTTAAAGGCTCCTCAAGTAATTCAAATACATGCCAACTTGAGAACCACTGTACTAGATCACTGTTTTCCAATCTTAGCTAATCATCAGGATCACTGAGCAATAACATTTGTCCTGTCCAGAGCAACTGAATCAGAATCTCTAGTGGTAATCTGTATTTTTAATAGGCTCCCTGGGTGAATCTTAAAGAAATTCTGGAGGGAAATGGACTAATATGTGGAACCCCCAAATATTCTATGCTTCCATATTATATTTACTTTATACTGTAATAAAAGTTTCTGTGAATTAGGTGCTGAAGATTTACGAATTCTGGTATTTGGAGCTAGGCATTGTCTTGAGGATAGTCTTTCTCTGACATTCCTGAAAATTAAGGTATATCGTGAGTACAGGAAATAAGTAAATATCTTTTATTTACAACTGCTTTGGTTATACAAATTAAAACATTATTATAGTTTACATGAGCATGAGATTCTAATTTGAAATGGAAATTTATAAAATGTACAATTTTTTCTTTTTAAAATAAAGTTTTCTTGCACATGTTTTATATGGTAAACATTTGCACAAGAGTTATTTGCCAGATGAGTTAGCTTTGTTAAAAAATTACCCATTTGTTGTACTTTCCTTTAAATATTTTCATGCTTCGAGTGAAAACATTGTATTTCTGTAAGATGTTATTAATGTCAAAATACTTATAAGTAAGTAAATGTGTGGATATGTAGAATGTTAGTAGAGAGCTTCTCCCTGGGTCTTTAGAAATAAATGATTGAGGTAGAAATTGGGTTGGGGGGACCAAAGAGAGATAAAATTCTTAGCTCTTTAGTCATTCGACTCTTCCCTTTCATTCATTTCTCTTAGGCACAACTTCAGCCACCTAGCCTTATATCACAACTGGATGTTGACCCAATTAAAAGAATTCACAAAGAACTCTTAAAGGCTGAATACTGTGACTCCCTGCCTTGGACACATCTGCAGTAGAGTAGGAAAGATAGGTGTATATCCAAGTAACTACTGTGGGATTTTCTGAAATAGGCTAGAGGTGAAAAGCTTTCCCAGGGTCCTCGGTGGGAAAAATAGTTCTTAGCAACATACAAGCTTATGATTCTTAGAGTCTTTAGTTGGTAGGTATGGATGATCCTTTCTTTTGGGAGGAGGCTATTTATTTGCCTGTTATGACCTGCCTACCTTCTTTTCTGCCTCTCTCTGCTTTCTTTCTTGTGTAAAACAAGAACAATAAAACTCAAACTAAGTCAGAATGGTAGTGGTTTATATCTCCCCCTTTCTCCCTCACACCACAGAAGAATGGAAGCCTTGCTAAGAGACTGTCCTAGAGAACCTGGAGGGGTAAGGATAGAGGACATGACTACACTTTCCATTTGCAGTAGTGCTTTCATTTGGTTCTCACATTAACCCCTGAGATAGTGCAGCATTATAGTATACCATAACTTGCCTGAGACTACAGATAGAGCCTCAGTAAGAGTCCAAGTGTGTAAACTTGTACTTGCAACATTATTTCCCTCTTCATTAGGTCTGCACAGAAAGTAGTGCAGTCAGTGCTAGCCCTCACCTCCTGAATTGTGATGTAGTATGCTGGAATTTTAAGAGAGCCCTGCATTCTGAATAAAACCTGGGTTCTGATCCCAGTTATTCCTCTAACTTGGTAATGCACTTCTCTTTTGCATGGTTATTTTTCTTATTTGTGAAATCAGGTAGTTGAACTAGTTTATTTCCAGTCTCCCTGCTTTAAAAAGTCAATAATTTTAATTTAAAAAATTGCAGATATATGCCTTTTCTCACATCGGAGTTCACTTGATGCTCTGCTTGGTATCTGGCTTGCAAATCAATATGTTTACTGAAATAGGTATCTTCCCTCACTAAGCCATTCACTAATTAATATTATTCTTAACTGTAGTAAAATGCACATAAGATTTACCATCTTAACCATTATAAGTGTCCAGTTCAGTGGTATTAAGTACATTCACAATGTTGTACAATCTCCAGAACTCTTTTCATCTTGCACAACTGAAACTATCATTAATTTATTTTTAATTCCTGAATCTGCTAATTTAATTATGATTAATACTATCAAAGTAAGTTTTTCTTTAGCAAAAACTCAAGTTATACATCATGTTCAGTTTTGGTGTTGGAAAGCACTTGACCCTTAGGAAGATATTTTTCTGTTCCTACCTCCTTATAAACCATTTCATTTTTAAATTCCACTTATTAAAGTTTCATTCAACAGACTTTTCTATGCCAAGTATAGTAAGCACTGGAGGGACAAATCCCACTGAACTTGCTTTCCAGAATCTTAAGATCCATATGGAGAAACAGGTTGGTAAATACACAGTGGTGCGCACTACCATGTGTAATGGAGGTGGAAACTGGGTACAGTGGTGGCACAGAGGGACCATCAGGGAGGTGTCATTGGAGTAGCTAGGCTAGGAGGGTGAATAAGTTTGGCCAAGCAGAGAAGAATTATGTGAAATGCATAAAGAAATTAAATGGCAGGGTAGATTCAAGGCTGGCAAAAGTGTTAGTGCGTGGAGTGTGCACAACATATTTTTGGAGAATGAGAAAAAAAGCTTTAATGAATTAGAGCTCAGACCCTGAAGGATGAAAAGATCTCATCAAAGTATATTAAGTAGGTGAATGATCAGATGCAATTTGGTGGCTAAAAGAAAGTGGACTACTGAGATGTAGGTCAATAGAAGGAAAACAGGATAGGGAGCTTTCAGCTACTTTCATTAACTATTTAGCTTCTCGTATTGAATGTGTATGAGGGCTGTCTGGAAAATATCCACCCATGTAACTATTCTTATTATATTGACAATGGCTGGGGTTTTTTCCAGATAGCCCTCATATTCTGGGCTCAGGGAGATAGCAGAAGAGAAAATAATCCTTTACCAAATGGTGCTTATATTTCCTTGGAGAGACCATAAGCATGAAAAACATGTGTTAGATGATGATAAAGTAGAAAGGGAGATGGGACATCCTATGGTGTGGGAAGAGCAATTTCTACCTTAAATAGGGTGTTTAGGGAAGCATTTATGGAAAAAGTAACATTTGAGCAAAGTCCTGAAACAAGGGAGTAATTCAGGCCAGTACATCTCAGGGAAGAGCATTCCAGATAAAGGGAACAGGAAGTGGAAAAAGTGTAGAGCCAGGAATGAGCCTCAGGCCATTACAGGGAAAAGGGAGCAGGGTGGCTCAGAATGAACAACATGAGAGCAGGAAGATGAGGTTAGATGGGCAACAGGGCAATTTTGAGGACTTTGTAAGCCATTGTAAGGAACTTGGATTTCAATGAGTGGAATGGGAGCCACTGGAGGATTTGTACAGAGGATGGTCATGCTGTAGTTAAGAATGGTGGTAAGGAAGCTGCTGTAGTCTGATTGTAAAGATGGTTTAGGCCAGGGAGGTGAGAATGATTGGATTGGGGAAATGGTTTGAGATGGAACGAATTGGATTTGCTGCTAATAGATGTGGAAAATGATAGGAATCAGTGGTACTGTAACAGTCTAAAAGTTGGGTAATAAGCTCCTGATCTAAAGCATTGGCAATGAGAAAGCAGACAAAAAGCAAAATTCATGAGTTTTTCTTAGAGTTGATAGATAGACTTGGAGGTAAAGATCTTGGGATTTTCAGCAGAGATGTTAGTTGAAATGATGAGTTCACCCAGGTATGTGTAAGTAGACCATAAAGGAGACAAGTTTTTTAGAAGCCAAGCGAGGAGAAGTTTTCAGGGAAGTGACAATTACAGAGCAGGAAAAGTAAGGGTTGAAACAAGATGTATTAAATTAGGATATTTGCAAACCTAAATGAAAAAGTGGTGCAGGATTTGCATACAGGTGGCCTTAAGGCCTAAAGTTTGCCTATATTGTGGTTTGCCTGACAGAATGTTTAAAAATATTTGTTTTTGAATGTCTTCATGTTTGACTTGAGTTCTCCAACTCTGCAGTCCTTTCACTCATACTTTTATGCAAACTCACCACCCAAGGTTGGCTCTGCTTACTAGATGATCTGCATGACCATTTAGAAACTTGAGTTTGTGACTGATTTCTTGTTTCTCAGTGGAATTATGTCTTCACCTGGAATATATGAATAAATCTGAAATGTTATCCTTAAAATTATAACTTACTAGAAATTTTAGTGGTCTCATTTTTAAAATTTGGCATTAATTGCAGGGCAGTAATAATTTTCAGCACTGCCTAATGCCTACTTCAGACCCTGTGATGGCTTTAGTGCACATGACAGATAGAGTGAAGGTCACATCCAGCCAAGATTAGTGGAATACCGAATAGATGGGGGAACTTTTTTTCCTCTTAACATTTTCCTTTTTATATATATTTTTTAAATATATGGAGCAAAGATGATTATTTTACTTATAGCTTTGGAGTGTTTCTCATAAAATTTTGAGGTAACAAAGTTAAATTTTTATTTATTTTTTAATGTCTGCTGTGATTTTTGAGAAATGGTATTACCTGTACAGATCACATTTTTTTTTTTTTTAAGATTTATTTTTATTGTTTTTGACAGAGAGAGAGAGAAGAGAGAGAGATACAGAGACAGAGAGAAGGGGAAGGGCCCAGAACAGACTCCATAGTTGCACACCATTGGTTTTTCCACATAGTTTAATTCCACAGATGGGTGCAGGGCTGCACAGGGCAGGAACTGGGCCAGGGTCTCACCCTGGCAAGAACCGAAGAGGGGGCACTCCCCAGTTCAGCATATGGGTCTGCACGGGCCGGGACCGGGATTCGATCCTCGGTCCCCGGAGCTGCAAAGTGAGCGCTTAACCCACTGAGCCATCCCGGCTTCCCAATATTTTGTTTTTAATTCATACACAAAAGATATGAATTCCCAAGTAGGATTTTTTCTTGAAAGATTCATGGAATTAAATAATAAAAAATTAAACATCTTTAGAAGTTATTTTGTTGAATGTTGATAACTAGTATGGAAATAATTGAACAAAGTTAGAATTATAACAAAATTTATTCTGCTTTGTATTTTTTATTTAAATTTTTATAATTATCAGCTAAAAATGGATATACCGGTAGTATTCTTCCTAAACTATCAGCTAACTCATTCTCTCAGTATTATTTCTCTAGTTTTTATTTGACTATTTTAAAATTGTTATTTTCTTCATAAAGTAGCTTTTATAATTGCAACATTTTTCTCAATGTACATTTATACTTCATTTAATTGATAAAATTGCAATATATAAAGCATGCTAGGAGAGTCTTATTCTAAGTTGCACCTAAAACTCCTTAACTTGGAAAATGAATATGCAGATACTAACAGTAAATTCAAATGACATGGTATTTTTATATGTGACTCTGTTACCGTACATTGATTGGATAGTACTAACTTAATGATCATGCAATCCCTGATCATATCGAATGCAGGGGCACCAGAAATGACTTGAAGCTGACCAAGGCACACATGGGGAATCATGCTTAAACTGGATACTTAAGCCAAAGCATAATTTTGGAATATCTTTAAAAAAAAACAATACTCTCATTACCCTCCCCCAAATCCTGGAGCCCCAGTACCTCATATTATAGTCAGTCTGATACCAGTTAATTTAAAGTATTGAACACAGACTAAAAGTCCTTTTTGGATATAATTGGGTCAGAGGCAATTTCCCCCAGTCTCATCCAGTGAGACTTTTTCAACTTTGGTGTTGACATGATGCCTAGAAGATTGCTTTCTCACTTTGAAATTCTAAGAGTATGATATTTGCTGGGACATTTCTGTTGAATTTTTGGCTTCTCCAGTCTATATTGGAGAGCTTAAATCCAGAGGCTGGATCGAAAGAAAGTGAAAGTAAGTAAATTTTAGCTTAATGAGACAACTAAGATATTAAATGAAATATAAAAACAAAACAGTAATCTTTAAAATGTAGTCTCAAAAAAAAAAAAAAAGAAACCTATAGTTAGCACATTCACAGTTCTTTGTTGTTGTTGTTAAATTTATTGGGGTGACATTAATTGATACCAGTTACATTGTTTCCAGGTGTACAATTCTACATTACGTTGTCTATACATCACATTATATGCTCACCACCCAGAATCACCTCTCCTTCCATCACCATATATCTGGTGCTCACCCCCCACTCCCCCCCCCCCCACTCTCCCTCCCCCTCCTCCCCTTCCCTCAGGTAACCACCAAACCATTGAGTGTGTCAGTAAGTTTTTGTTTCTTTGTTACTTTCAGTTTTATAATCCACCTATAAGTGAGGTCATATGTCTCCTGATTCTTTCAGTCTGACTTACTTTTTTTAATAAGATGGTTTCAAGGTCCATCCATGTTGTCACAAATGACTGTAGTTCAACTCTTATCACTGAGTAATATTCCATTGTGTGAATGTACCACAACTTTATCCAGTCATCTATTGAAGGGCACTTTGGTTGTTTCCATGTCCTGGCCACTGAACAGTGCTGCAGTGAACATTCAGGTACAGATATCTTTGCAGATTAAGGTTTTCAGGTTTTTTGGGTAGATACCCAGTAGAGGGATTGCTGGGTCATATGGCAATTCCATTCCCAATTTTTTGAGGACATTCACAGTTTTGATTGTCATGTGGTTGTTTTCACCAAATGGCATAAAGGAAGTTTGAGGAATGGAATGCTTTTCATTCATTATGTCAGACATGCAAGATTAAGGATTTTTTTTTTTTTAAGATTTATTTTTATTGTTTTTGACACACAGAGAGAGATATAGAGACAGAGAGAAGGGGGAGGGCCCAGAACAGTCTCCATAGTTGCACATCATTGGTTTTGCCACATAGTTTCATTCCATAGGTGGAGTGGGGCTGCACAGGGCAGGAACTGGGCCAGGGTCTCAACCCGGTGAGACTGAACTGGGGACACTTCCCGTTTCAGCATATGGGTCCGCACAGGCCGGGGCGCGGATTCGATCCTTGGGCCCCAGGGCTGCAAAGTGAGTGCTTAACCCACTGAGCCATCTGGCTTCCCCAGGATATTTTTTATTTTTAAGATTTATTTCATTGTTCTTAACAGAGAGAGATGAGACAGAGAGAAGGGGGAGGGCCCAGAGTAGTTTCCATAGTTGTACGTCATCAGTTTTTCCAACAGTTTCATTCCACACAGGTGGGCTCAGGGCCCTGCAGGGCGGGAACCGGGGCAGGGGCCTCCCACATGGGAAGCTCGCCCTGGCTAGAACCAAACCTGGGGCCTTCCACATGGGAAGCACACCCCAGTTCAGCATATGGGTCCACATGGGCCAGGGCTGGAACTCATTCCTCAGACCCAGTGCTGCAAAGCGAGTGCTCAATCCGATGAGCCATCCTAGCATCCCCTAAATTCTTCTTTAAGATTTATTTTATTGTTTTTGACAGAAACAGAGAGAAACAGAGATAGAGACAAAGAGGAGGGGGAGGGCCCAGAGCAGTCTCTGTAATTGTACGCCATCAGTTTTCGACATGGTTTTGTTCCACACAGGTGGGCAGGGGCCGCACAGTGCAGAAACTGGGCTGGGGGGCCTCCCACATGGAGGCGCGCCCCTTGGAGCCAGGGGCTGAACCAGGGGGTGAGAACCAAACTGGGGGCTTCCTACAAGGGAAGCACACCCCAGTTTAGCATACGGGTTCACACAAGCTGGGACTGGGATTCGATTCTTGGTCCCCGGGGCTTCAAATCGAGCGCTTAAGCCACTGAACCATCTCAGCTTCCTTCTAAATTCTTGATTTCATAGATAAATATACAACAATACTTACACCTGACGATGGTGGCAGGGAATTAAACATTAACAGATATTTTATCAGAAACCAATTTTATTGCAAATATTTGCAAAGGAACTCTTTGTAAATACTAATACATGGCATGTTTTTCCATCTTCCTGATTTATCCTTTTCTAAGTTATTCTGGGTCATCATTAATATCAGTTGTCAGCATAGTCAATCTTAGCAGTAGATACTGCACTCTATCTTGTGTTGTGCTGTTAAATTCAGGAGATTGGAAAAATGGGGCTTTTATACACACTTCTTAACTAGTTCTGAATGGTGGAAAAGTAGAAGGACCCTCAGGAACAGATTCCCGACTTTGTCCACTCTAGCTTCCTTTCTGCTTTTCCTTGTTTTGGACAGTTTTTGTTATTCTTTGAAGGAAGATAAGGGAAATTCCCACTTATTTAAGAATCCATGCTTGGATTTACAACTTTTCTCAGTTTCAAAAAGTACCTGTAGTCTAATGTACCAATTTTATTCAAATGCATCTATTTCAAGTAAATCATGAGAGGATAGGAAACCAGTTGAGGGCTGTCTCCTAGGCACGGTGCTCAGTTATCACATACCCATCTCTTACTTAACCCTACTGAATGGTAGATGGATGGGCCCTGCTTTGTACATGAGACAGTATTAGGGTTGAGATGATTTGTTCCTGTTAATGTAGGAAGTAGAAGGCTGGGAAGCAGAACCTGAACCTAAATCTATCTGGCTGTAGAACTTCTGTTCTATCCTATTATGAATGAAGTCTTCTTAAGTATTCAATTTTTATTTTAATTTTTATTGTTTTTGACAGAGAGAGAGAGAGATACAGAGACAGAGAGAGAACTGAACTGGGGCCACTCCCCAGTTCAGCACATGGGTCTGCACAGGCCCGGGCCGGATTCGATCCTGGGTCCCTGGCGCTGCAAAGTGAGCGCTTAACCCACTGAGCCATCCTGGCTTCCCCAAGTATTCAATTTTAACGTGTCATGTGTGTAAAGCATTAATTAATCCCTCTGAGAAATCTATTGTTGGTTATTCATTTTTAAAATTCCTACTTTAATTTCCCAGTTTCAGGTGACCTCACTTTGCCAGAACCCTGAGTCATTAAATAAGAGGGAGTTTTTTAATATGGATTTTGGTTTAGGTCCTCATTAACTTGAGGTGACAACTATTGTCCTGGCATCTAGCTACTGCATTAGTATTACACTCTTGTTTCTTGATGTTGGTGCTTAGCCCCTTTTTGTTTTATTTAAATGGCAAACCTTAGTAAAACACCAGTTTCCATTTCTTCCAGTATCCTCATCTTTCTTCCCTCTCTGACTCTGATGTGAAGGCTTTCACCTAGTAGGCTGTTACCTACACTGCACCACACCATCAATTTGTCTAGGACCCTGAAATGAAATGAGGAGACTCATTTTCTAGCTCTGCATGATTTAAATCTTTTAACTCTTTTTAAAAAATCTGTGCAATAATTTGACTAATTTTCTTTGAACACTTAAAAAAAACTGTTGATTGCCAAGAAAACCCTATAGCATCTCATAACTCCAAGTCCTATATTATCAATCTAGCTGATGGACCCTCTTCGTCCAGGCTGAGTGACAGTGTAGGGATGCTTAGATGGTAGCGGGGAGTCCTCAGCCCACACTTTTTTTTTATTGTTAAATTTAATGGGGTGACATTGGTTGGTAACAATCAGACAGTTTCCCAATGTACAACTCCACATCACATCACCCATGCATCGCATTATGTGCCCACCACCCAGAATCAGCTCCCCCTCCACCACCATATATCTGGTGTCCACTCCCACCTCCCCCCACAACTCTCCCTCATCCCTCCTCCCCCCTCTCCAGGTAACCATCAAACCATTGAGAGTGTCCATAATGCTGGTGCCCTCTCCCACCTCCCCTCCCTCTCTCCTTCCCCCCTCCTCCCCTTCCCTCAAGCAATCACCAAGCTATTGAGTGTGTCTATAGGTCTCTGTGTCTTTGTTACTTTCAGTTTTATATTCCACCTATAAGTGAGGTCATATGTTTCCTGATTCTTTCAGTCTGACTTATTTCACTTAATAAGATGGTCTCTAGGTCCATCCATGTTGTCACAAATGACTGTATTTCATCATTTCTTATCGCTGAGTAAGTAGTCCATTGTGTAAATGTAAAACATCTTCTTTATCCAGTCATCTATCGAAGGGCATTTTGGTTGTTTCCATGTTCTGGCCACTGTGAACAGTGCTGCGATGAACATGCGGGTACAAACATCTTTAAAGATTAAGGTTTTCAGGTTTTTTGGGTAGATGCCCAGTAGTGGGATGGCTGGGTCATATGGTAATTCCATTCGTAATTTTTTGAGGAATCTCCA
>PVKE010001261.1:0-105363 GCA_004027555.1 Craseonycteris thonglongyai
TTAAAACAAAGAAAAGGTACTTACATTTTAAACAGAAGAAAAATTGAAACTCAACGTGGTCACCGAGGATAAATAATATTGATAATAATACTGTTAATACAAAAGAAAAGAAGCTACCGTATGACACTACCAAATATTCAAGCTAACTGACTGTGTTCTTCGATGAGTCGAGTCGTAACTGTTGCGTTCACGCGTTGCGACCGGTGACAAGTGTAACACATAAGTCAAAATGTATTGTGTGGGTGGGCGGAGATCACAGTGTCAGGCTGTCAGAATTCTAGGAATTTATGACCTTGGCAAATTCCCAGAATGCATTAAAGTATTGCTAGAAAGTTTTGTCTTCTACAATCGCTTCAAAGTCCATGGTACACGGAATTCCACCCCAAACATTGCGAGCGATCGAAGATCGACCAAAATTGGCCTCGCCTCGCGATCGACAGGTCGACCCCGATCGACTTGTTGGCCACCCCTGTTGTAGACCATAGTAAGGACTTTGGATTTTTGTCTAAATGTAATGGGGAGATGCCAGAGGGTTTTAAGAAAGAATGACATGATCTGATTTGTTTTAGAAGAATTACTCAGTTTCCTGCTCTGTAAAATGGGGTAACAGTAGTAACTACCCCATAAGGTTGTCATGAGAAATAAATAAAAGGGAATAAATGGACAGATACATGTAAGGGTCTTAGTTGGTACCAGACAGAATAGGCTGTGGAGTGGATACTGGCTATGGTGATGACAGAGAAGGGTGCACTGAAGAATTCAAGGTGGGGCTGGGAGCTGAAGACAGTAAGGACCTGGAGGGTCTGTACATACAGGCTGGAGTTCAAGAGTCCCTCTAGTCAGCTTGGCAGCACTGACCCAGGCTCAGGCCCTGAGTCAGGTACGATGATGCCCAAGAGCCTGCTGGCAGATGGAGAGTGAAGAGGGGCACAGGGCTCTCCCAATAAGCAGGCGGCAGCAAGGGTCAGAAAACGTCAGTTCCGGAGTCTATGCAAGAGGAAGATGGGGCCAGGAAGAGGGCATTCGCTCTTCAGGGTAAGATTGTAGAAGCCTGTGCTGTCTAATCAAAGCAGGAGGTTGGCTGATGAAATTGTGGGGGTCTAATGCTGAGCTCCTTCTCTACCGCCCTGGTGTACAGCCTTGAGGCACCACAGGCTGCACACATGGGCCTATCCCATCTGGCTTTTCCAGACCTAATCAGGGAGATGTGTACGGAAAAGAACACACAGAGAAAAAACATCACCAAGACGAACGTTAGGGAACACGGGTAATTTTAATAGCAGTCCACCAAGAAAAGCGTACCGGTCACAGGCATATGCAGTCAGCCCCTCACCCCGACCCTCCAGCATGCATTACTCAGCTGAAGCTGCTACCAGAACTATGAAAAACCAGTAAGCGCTTTTAAGAACTATCTTTTTTAAAAATTATTTATTTATTTTATTGTTTTTGACAGAGAGAGAGAGATATATGTACAGAGACAACAGAGAGAGCTGAGCTGGGGGATCTCCCCAGTTCAGCATATGGGTCCGCACGGGCCGGGATTCGATCCTCCGTCCCTGGCGCTGCAAAGTGAGCGCTTAGCCCACTGAACCATCCGGCTCTTCCGCCCCGCCCCCCAGTAAGCGCTTTTGTCAGCAGCCTTTGTGAGGGTTTGACTTCAAATAAAGTTAGGGGCTGGCTTTGCATCAGCCCCAAGCCTTGGGGTAGAGTCTGGAAAGACTGGGACACCAAACATGCAAATAGGCTGAAAGGTATAGAGAGTGAGCATGATCCTCGCTTGGCCTGCCTTGCAGGTAAAAGTACTGAAGCCTGAACAGGCTCCACGCGTGCGCAATCGGCCGTTTGTTATTTTCAAGGGTGTTGTGATGACGCCGCTGCCCGACCCGTCTGTCCCAGATCCGGCCTGTGAGGAAAGGGAAACCCCGGGGGACGCGTAGGCTAGGGGATTTCTCAAGCCAAGTAGTCCCCTTCATCCGCAACGGGCAGGAAGGGCGCCCCTGCGCAGTCACTTCCGGGTCTTGCGACCTGAGTGGAGTTACCACGGAGACGACTCTCCTGTCGCGCCAGTCGAAAGTTTTTTCCCACTGGGCTCCCCCTGGGGTGCGCGAAGCGCGCAGGGTCAAGTTTGCAGCAGACACGCCCTACTCTGGGCATCGCGACGTCTGAGGAGCACTCTTGCGTAATGTCCGCCCTCACTTTCTGCCAACTGGAGGGGGCGGGGCCGGCAAAGGCGCACTGCCCGTGCGTCACTTCCCGTGAGCCTAGCGGCGACAACGGCAACATGGCTCTGAACGGCGCTGGTGAGCATTTGAGCTGCGGGGGCCTGCGGCTGCAGGGTACGGCAGGCAGCCTGCTACGGCAAGACCCCCCGGCCCCTTGTGCCTCTCTTCCCCCAGAAGTTGATGATTTTTCCTGGGAGCCTCCGACCGAAGCGGAAACGAAGGTGCTGCAAGCTCGACGGGAGCGGCAGGATCGCATCTCCCGGCTCATGGGCGACTATTTGCTGCGTGGTTACCGCATGCTGGGCGAGACGTGCGCGGACTGCGGGGTGAGGAGAGACTCGGGACGTGGGATTGGGGATGGGTCCACGGACTAAGCTGCACGGCCCTCCCCCAACTCTCCTCTCTGGACCCCCTTGCCCAGCGTCTCATCCCTACCCTCTGCTTTCTGGTCCCTAGACGATCCTCCTCCAAGATAAACAGCGGAAAATCTACTGCGTGGCTTGTCAGGAGCTCGACTCAGACGTGGATAAAGATAATCCGGGTGAGAGGCCGAATGTGCTTGAAGAAGAGTGATGATAGAGGCAGTAGGCGTGGGAGGTGACAGTGGAGTCTGGGTGGGGCAGAGGTCAGGTACTTTATCCTTCCAGCTGTAGAGAGGAGCATTCATTCAGTAAGCACTGAGCACCTCCTGTCCTGATGGGGGAGATGAATCAAGGGCATAAGCAAATCTGATATAAAGAAGAAAGTGAATGCGTTGCCTTGTGGAGTGGCAGGGAAAACATCTCAAGCACAGGAAGCAGAGCAGCAGAGAGTTAAGAGGTGGCTCAGGGCTTAGGTGGGCCAGGCATCCTGACCATTCCACCTGCTTTCTCCTCTCTTAGCTCTGAATGCCCAGGCTGCCCTCTCCCAAGCTCGGGAGCACCAGCTCGCCTCTGCCTTGGAGCCCCCCTCAGGCTCTCGACCCATCCCTCAGCCCCCAGTACCCCGCCCAGAGCACTGTGAGGGAGCTGCCGCCGGGCTCAAGGCAGCTCAGGGGCCTCCCCCTCCTGCTGTGCCTCCAAATGCCGATGTTCTGGCCTGCACACAGGAGGCTGTCCTGCAGAAGCTCACTTGGGCCTCAGCTGAACTGGGCTCGAGCACCTCCCTGGAGACTAGCATCCAGCTGTGTAGCCTGATCCGGGCTTGTGCTGAGGCCCTGCGCAGCCTGCAGCAGCTGCAACACTAAGAGACCTCCCCCCCTGAGAAAAACTTAGAAAAACAGCTGTTCCTCTTGTGTGGTTTGTTCTCTTCTTGATTCTGAGTATGCATGCCAGCCCCGCTCCTTTTTTCCTGCTTGTGGTCTCTCAACTACCACTGTCTGCTCTCCTTGATGCCCTGGGAGACGAGTTGGGCTTGTTTCTGCTGTTTCCCACTCAGGATGATGGGGAGGGAGAAGACTATGTGACACTTGCTTCCTCAAAGGCAGGGATAAGAGCTGGGCCTCTGCAGCACTCCTGCAGCCTCCGAAACCATCCAGTGCATCCTTGTGTGAGATTGGGAATCCGGTCCCCTTGATAGTTTCTCCTTTTCTGAAGCATCCTGACACCATCATCCTTTCCATCTCATGCCCAGATACTTAGACACTGACAGGGCATAGGGTAACATTAGGGACCAAGTATGGATGGATTTACCCTAGTCTTCTGACCTCCACTTTTGGATCCTTTGCCTTGTGGGTTATAATTGGGCAGAATAATTAAACAGCGTTGGGCGGTAGCGTAAAGAACGATGAGGGAACGGTGCCCGCCGTTTTTGGCCTCTCCCCACTCCACTTTTTCTGTCTCCCTTCTGTCTGTGCTCCCCATTCCTCTTATTCAACTTTCTGCGAAACTGGGCAACTCTGTCCCACAGCCGTCGCCCTTTTAAGAGAAGCCCCGCCCATGCGGAGGGGGTGGGTAGGGGCGGAGTCAGAGGCGTCCGGCGAGGAACAAAGCGCGGCCTGCGGGTGGCGACCGGGCTCCGCTGGAGGAGCCGGGTGCAGGGCCCGCAGGCGGCATCCGGGCGGAGCGTTGGAGGGAAGGAGACCGCATCGTGTCCGCGCTGGCCCAGCCATGAATGGACTGCCCTCGGCCGAGGCGCCGAGCGGCGCAGGCTGTGCCCTGGCCGGGCTCCCGCCGCTGCCGCGCGGCCTCAGCGGTCTCCTTAACGCGAGTGGGGGCTCGTGGCGGGAGCTGGAGCGAGTGTACAGCCAGCGCAGCCGCATCCACGACGAGCTGAGCCGTGCCGCCCGCGTCCCTGACGGGCCTCGTGGTGCTACAGGCGCCACCAACGCGGGACCTGCGTCCGGTATCCCCGCCCTGCGGCGCCCTGTCAACCTCGACTCTGCATTAGCGGCACTACGCAAGGAGATGGTGAGTATATGGGCACCAGGCCAGGGGTTGGGGGTGCGCACTGGGGGTGACGGCTGCCGCCGGGCACGAAAGTCCTGGGGCGGGATGGAGCACAGAGAGGTGAAACCAAGAATCGCTACCAGGGTCTCAGAGAATAGAAACTGGTTGGGTCAGAAGGGTTATGGTAACAATACTTAACTGTTTATGCAATAGTTGCCATGTATTTTTAAATGCATTCATTACTTGCCTTATTTCATCCTGCTAGAATGTTACAGATGAGGAGCAGTGACTTGTCTAAAGAGCTTGCAGGGAGTGTCTATGTCTAAAAAAACTTTTGCTTAGAAAATGTGGGAAGATTGGCTATGGTTGTGGCTTGGGCTGAGGGTGGCCCGGACCCCAACGCCAGCCCACCCTCAGTCTTTTGCAGGTGGGGTTGCGGCAGCTGGACATGTCCCTGCTGTGTCAGCTGTGGGGCCTGTATGAGTCAATCCAGGACTATAAGCACCTGTGCCAAGATTGGAGCCTGTGCCAGGACCTGTCATCCTCCCTACACTCAGACAGCTCCTACCCACCTGATGCTGGCCTATCTGATGACGACGAGCCTCCTGATGCCAGCCTGCCCCCAGACCCACCACCCCTCACTGTGCCCCAGACACACAATGCCCGTGACCAGTGGCTACAAGATGCCTTCCATATCAGCCTCTGAAGAGTTGAGGGTGGGGGGCAGAGGGTATGTACTCATGCAAAAGGCTCAGAAACTCACCCCTCAGCAAGTAGTTAGACTGTAGTGCCTGCTTTCCCTCATACCACCTCACCTCACAGGAGGGCAAGGCCTGGGCCCTTCAGAGGCATAACTGCCAATTTCCTCCTGTCTTGAGTTAGCTGGCACTGGGGTGGGTACCTGGGCAACAGCCTCTGTCCATGGCACTGGACCGCCACTTCTTCCACATGTGTGCACCCCAGCTTGGCCAACCTAAAGTCTGGCAATGGGACCCAAAGCATCTTGCACTCTCTTTGGCGTCTGGGATTGGGATGAGTTGCTGGCTCCCATCTCCTTTTCACCAATTGGCTGCCGTTTGCAGCTGCTGGCTCAGGAGCATCCCACCTCTGGGTCCCTGCGTTCTGTCCTAGACAAGGGCTCCAGGATCCATTTCTGCACCCACACAGGGCTAGGGTTGAGGGCAAGGCTCATGCTGGATATTTAAGTTTAGGGACTAGCCTCCTGGGCGTATAGATAAATAAATACTCTTAGCGTTCCTGTGTTCTAATTGCCTGGCTCTGGGGCGGGAAGATAGAGGTGCTTTTGGCAAGTGCGACCCCGCACTTCGCCGACAGGTGGCGCCAGAGGCCCTGAGTGAAAAAAACGCTTGGCGGTGGCGGAGTGCGAGTTCTCCCTCGGTGGAGATAATGGAGAAACGTTCCAGGCTGGCCCAGCCTGGACCTGCGGTTGTGTGACTGTAGGCGAGTCACTTCCCTTCTCTGGCGGGAGGCCTGGAAGCCCAACCCCCTTCCCCACTGGCCTTCCCTCCGGGAAGGAAGGAGCAGCCGCCCATCTTGAGAGAAACTTTCCACCCGAGTGGAGGCGGAGTTGGGGCAGCACAGGAAATGGGTGGGCCCAAGCCTGCAGGCTAAGGGGCCCCTGGGCGTCAGAGGGGAAGGTACATTCAGTAAGAGCCTGGGAGCTAGTGAGTGCCCCGTGGGTGGGAGGAAAGAGCAGCAGAGGCAGGAGGGGGCGAAGTCTGTGTCCCAGGTCTCCCAGAGGGTAGACAAGCCCGGGAGGAGAGATGGGGGCAGGGTCCCAGGCTTTGGCACATAGGACTGGGGCGGTGAGGGGTGATTGGGGTCCCAGCCAATCCCATTCAGTCTCATACAGACCACCTGACCCCAATCCATAGCACTTGGGACCTTGAGTGTTGTAAGCAGCGAGTTACCACCCTACTGGAAGCTAAACCCAGGTGTCAGGCCCACCAGAAGAAGCCTGAACATCTGGGGATGGTGGGTGTTCAGACCTCCACGTGCACACACAACACCCCCCACAACTTCAGAGACCAAGAGGAGAGGACCTTGAAATTACACATCTAGGCTTTGGGGCTATTCATGCCCACTGCCTGCTGTAGTCACTTGCCTCCTAAGACAACTCAGCTGGCAGATCAGGCTATCATATCAGACCCAGTGTTTAGCAAACACCAGGCTACCATCCCTTCACAAGCCTTGCATAGCGCTGGCAGGGACCAGCTGAACAGGCTGCTGTGCTGTCCCAGGACAGTTCTCTAACTCTGGGCCTGACACTTGTGGCTTATTACCATGCGAGACGGGTGGCAGGCAGGTGATAGGGCTCTAATCTAGGTGTGAACAGAGCAGCTAACGCCCTGGGCAGGCTTCCCAGGGGAGGAAGAGTAAACACAAACACTCTCTCATCCATGATAACGGGTTCCACTTAATGAAACCCCGATAAATCAGTCAGGCTCCATACTAAATTCAAGGTTTCTTTATACAAATACAAATTTCCAAGGTTTCATCCTGTGAATGGCTGTAAAAAGTGGAACTATAGTTATCCCAATCTATTAACAGAAACGGGCTCAGAGTGATAGATAGTCCTTTGCCCAAGATCACACACTTGTTGGAAGTCAGGAGTTGAACCTTCAGCTGCTGCTTGTGGGATGTTGGTATTGTCTTCCCACGTGACAACTGAGGAGTCAGGTTCCAAGACTGGCAAATGGGTGCTGCCCACAGGTAGAGCCACCCAGGTTGGTCTCTGACTCTCTGATTAAGACGTGGGTGGGTGGTGGGGAAGCCAGGATGGCTCAGCGGGTTAAATGCTCGCTTTGCAGCCCCAGGGACCGAGGACTGAATCCCGGCCCTGGCCCGTGCAGACCCATATGCTGAACTGGGGTGAGCTTCCCATGCAGGAGGCCCTCAGCCCAGTTCCTGTCCTTCGTGACCCCTGCCCACCTGTGTGGAATGAAACCATGTCGAAAACTGATGACATACAACTATGAAGACTGCTCTGGGCCCTCCCCATTCTCTCTGTCTGTCAAAAACAATAAAATAAATCTTAAAAAAAAAAAAAAAGACGTGGGTGGCAACAGGAGTCTGCCACCCCAGTGTTGACAACAGTTGACTCTGGCCCAGACTTGCACTGTGACTCTGAGCAAGTCTCACCTCTTTTCTGGGTCTGTTTCCCAACCTGTGAAATGGGGCCATCAGTACATAGCCCCCAGGCTGCGGGCAGGAAGGGAGGCAGCCCTGGCAGCGCTTGCGAGGGCGGCAACAAGTTGCTGGTTGCTCTCTCCCTGGCAAGCGCATCCACGTCGCCTCGGGGTGCAACCAGTGGGCACTGTGGTCCCGGTGTTGCCCCCACCCCACGGTCTCTGCACAAGGCCCCGGAAGCCCGGCCGCCCCGCCCCTGCGCTCCCGCCCTGCACCCCCCCCTGCCCTCTCTGGAGCCCCGCCCGCCTTCGCACGGGGGTGCGGCTCCAGGAAACGGCGCGCTTGCCACTCAGCTCTCCAGCGACCCGACGCGCCCCAGACGACCCCATCAACTCAGCCAGACCACCCGGTGGACCCCAGCAGCGGCGGCAGGGACAGGAGTCCCGGGTCCGAGCCTCAGACACCTCCACACAGACGGGACGGGCAGCGCTGCTAGGAACTCGGGAGGCCATGGGGACCTGGGCCGGGCCAGCAGTCACGGGCCTGCGGGAGCCCCAGGTCTGAGGAGCCGGCGACAGGGCAGTGGGGGCCATGACCTCGGTGTGGAAGCGCCTGCAGCGCGTGGGCAAGCGGGCTGCCAAGTTCCAGTTTGTGGCCTGTTACCACGAGCTGGTGGTGGAGTGCACCAAGAAATGGTAAGTGGGATGGAAACCTGGGGGACCCCCACCCACCGCCCCCAGACAGGCCAGACTCCATCCGGTCTTTGGAGCCTGATAGAACTCTGCTTCCAGGCCAGTGGCTAAAAGGACCCCTACCTCAGCTTGGACCCTGATGTCCCGGGCACAGAAACTCAGAAGGGCCCTTGCAGCTTGTGGGACCCCTAGCGTTGGGGAATGTGGGAGTTTGGGGGAGTGGAGGTCAGGACTTCCGGGCCTGAGAATCTGCCTGCGCCCATACTTCCCTCAGCTGCCTTCAGGGCTGGGGGGGAAGGGAGGCCTCATATTTTTGGCCAGAGGGATGGTTTAGGGTGGCAGCTGGAACGGGAACAAGTTTTGAGGTGTACGGGCTGCCAGGCTGGGGCAGAAACCTCTATGGACCTCAGTTCAGTGCAGAATAAAGATGTTGCTCCCTCCTCCCTGCCCACTAGTTCAGCTAGGAATCTCCCCACACCCCCCTTCAGCCACACTGGGCTTTGGGAGGCTGGATTCATCTCCACAATGTCCTTAAAAGGGGAAACTGAGCACTGGAAGGGATGAAGAGGGAGGCAGGGAGTGGCTTAAAGGGGCCTGAGGGCCTAGGAGGTTGGGTGGGGAGGTGGCAGGGTGGGGAGAGATGTAAGGGGGTGCAGGACCCAGCTAGGTTTGCCAAAGGGCCCAGGGCCGTCTTGTTCAACATGTTCCTACTGCAGCTGCCCAGGCCCCTGCGTCACACCCTAAATATATGTGCTAACTGGTGTCAGCTTCCCTTGGCTGGATTAGGGCACAGCTGTGGGGACCTCACCCTCCAGGTGGGGCTAAATTTAGGCTCCCAAGAGGAAGGGCTGTCCGGGCAGGCAGGGGCCACGGGTCCAATGGGAGGAGAGTGAAAGGAAGCTGGTGTCACTTGGTTAGCTGCTGGGTCCCTGGTTTGGCTGGGCCAGCCAGAGGGCAGTTCACTCCATGTGATGAGGCCCAGAGTACAGGGGCTGGCTGGAGTAGCACAACACAGGGCTGGTACTTGAACTCTGGCCTCTGGCTTCTCCCTAGCACCTTGGGCGAGGCCATGGGTCGCTGGGTATGGTCCTGGAAAGCAGGCTGCGGGTGTGTGTGGTTCAGTGCGTCTGAGTCATGGGGGACAGTCAGGGCCTCCTGAGCTTCTGAGCCTGGACCCAGGTTTGGAAGCTGCCCCTGCCCAGGTTGCAGCTCCCCAGCAAGGTGTGCCCAGCCTGAGTCAGGCTGCCTGGCCAGCCCCGCCCTCCCTAGTTACCCCCTGTCCACTTCCCCTTTCTGGGAAGGCCCCATAGATACCCTGGCTCAGCCATTGCCTGCAGTTTGGGGCTGGGGAGGGGAATTTGGCTCCAGACCAGAGGATTCTAGGGTCAGCTGTGTGAACCCAAAAGCCTGGCATGGGAATGGATACATGCAAGGAGAGCTCTTGAGCTGCCCTCGGCCTGATGGTCCCTTTGGCCATCCC
The DNA here is from genome assembly GCA_004027555.1 of Craseonycteris thonglongyai. Classification (NCBI taxonomy): domain Eukaryota; kingdom Metazoa; phylum Chordata; class Mammalia; order Chiroptera; family Craseonycteridae; genus Craseonycteris; species Craseonycteris thonglongyai. Next base: position 9,911 of record PVKE010001261.1, read on the forward strand.
CACCCTCCTGGGCAGAGCTGGACCCTTTAACCTGAAGGGGCCCTCTCCCTCCCAGGCCCAGCCATGTGTTAGCTCCATGTCTGAGACTGGGCTCTGTGAAGGCCACTCTCTCTCCTCAGTTTGTCTCTGTCTCCCCACATCTCTGCCTCTCCTCTTAGTCTGCCTCAGCACATGCTGTTCAGCTTGGATATTACCTTCTGGAAGTCCTCCTTATTGCCCCTCAGGGGCCCTGCAAAGCTAGGGTCCAGAGCTCTGGGTTGGAGAGGTGGGGAGCACGGCTGACTCTCAGGACCCCTCGGCCCAGCAAGGACTGGGCATGGAAGGCCCTGGGAGGGTGTCTAACAAGCTGACCCTTTGCCTCTCTGAGTAACTTTCACCCTCTGCCCCTCGCAGAGCCAGAGCCTGTCCCCAACCTCAGACCTTGCACGTACCATCTCTCTACCCTGGTGCCCTCCTCTAGATCTTCACAGAGCTCATCCCTCTCACTTGTGCCTTTACTCCCACACCAACCCCCCAGGAGACCCTTAGGGGCTCTCTCCCCTCTCCCTGAATTCAGCTTGTTAATTTCTTTTCCTTCTTGATTGACACTGTTCCATCTGTTGTCCTCAGCCCCAGAAGGGTCTTGCTTCTCAATTTTGCTCTAATCTGCCCACAAACTGGGCTGGGTTTATACTAAACTACACACTCCACAAATATTTGTGAGTGAATGGACTTCTTCCACTCTGAGTGTGTCTCTCCCGGTGTCTCTGAGTCTGTGTGTCTCTTGCAGGGTCCTTGCAGTGTTTCTCTGAATCTCTCTGTCTCTGTGTGCCTGTCTTCATAATTCCTGCTGACCCACATTGGGCCTTTGCCCTTCTACCCTGGGCCCCACCCTACCTCAGGAGCCCCACCCTCTTCCCTGTGGCCCAAGATAAGGGGCTGTGCATGCCCTTTCCTGGGGGAGGGGGATGTGGGTAGAGAAGACCCTGGAGGAGATTGAGAGGGTGAGCAGCCTGATTGAGCAGCCCCCTTTCCTTTCCCACCTGCCCAGGCAACCAGACAAGCTGGTGGTGGTGTGGACCCGGCGGAACCGACGCATCTGCTCCAAGGTGTGGGAGATGTCCCTGGAGGAGTGGGGGGGTGTCCAGTTTGGGGGTGGAGCCAATGAAGAGGTGTGGGTAAAATGGGTGAGGGCTGATGGGGGTAGGGAATCAGATTCAGATCAGAATCCATAGAATGAAGAGAAATATGGAGTCGAGGTTGGAGACAAGGGCAAAGGGTGAGGGGGAGAGTTAAGACTGGGGAGGACTCAGACTGCTCATTGTAGGCCCACAGCTGGCAGCCAGGCATCCAGAACCCATATCGGGGCACCGTGGTGTGGATGGTACCTGAGAATGTGGACGTCTCTGTGACGCTGTACAGGGTGAGTCTAGCCCTACACATAGAAGGGACCTAGTGGGCGATTACAGCCCTGGGCAGCCCCAGGGGTCCCCTGGTGGGTTATCTGTCCAAATAGGAAAGAACAGAGGGCTGAGACCAAGAGTTGCAGCAGGGGCCCACTCAGCGCGAGTAGCCAGGAGGTCTCCTGGGATGTGGTTTCCCTTACCCGCCACACTTGGCAAGAGAGAGAGCTGGGATCAGGAGAAGCTGGGGAGCATCCTGGGCAAGAGGGGCCCACATGTGTGAAGGCCCCAGCCCAACACCTGCTGAGCCTGTGCAAGCTTTCTCCCTGCACCGCTCCTACCCCAGCAGCCCCTGTGCTCACCCACCAATGCCCCTGTTCCCTAGGACCCCCATGTGGACCAGTATGAGGCCAAGGAGTGGACATTTATCATTGAGAATGTGAGTGACTGGGGTGGGCTTGGGCCTGGGGTCTCAGGTAGCCCTGATGCTCATTCCCCCGCCCTGCCCCTCCTGGCCCCCAGGAGTCCAAGGGGCAGCGGAAGGTGCTGGCCTCGGCCGAGGTGGACCTGGCTCGCCATGCAGGGCCTGTGCCTGTCCAGGTTCCTCTGCGGCTGAGGCTGAAGGCCAAGTCGGTGAAGGTGGTGCATGCAGAACTGAGCCTCACCCTCTCAGGGGTGCTGCTGCGGGAGGGCCGTGCCACGTGAGTGCCCACCTGCCTTCCTTGGGCCGTCTGCAACCTGTGAGCCCAGCCCTCAACTCCTGACCTCTGACCCCCAGGGATGATGACATGCAGAGTCTTGCGAGCCTCATGAGCGTGAAGCCTAGCGACGTGGGCAACTTGGATGACTTTGCTGAGAGTGACGAGGAGGAGGCTAATGGTCCAGGGGCCCTTGAGGCACAGGCTCGGGTCCCGCAGCCAGGTGGGCTCACAGCCTGCTGTGGATTAAGACCACCAAGACCCAGGGAGGATGGGCATTGACCCACTTGCCACGTTGGGGCAGGACCAGCTGTGTGTGCCCTGCCGGGAGCTCACTGTGGCTCAGGCAGCCCCGCCCTGCCCGCCCTGAGGGCCCACACTTGGCACCTCATCCTGTGGGGGCCTGGGTCCTTAGCTGAGTCCTGCAGGATGGGTACCCAGTGCCTCCCTATGCCCCTGGCCCTCTCCTCACCCCTGAGTGGGTGCCTGCCCAGCGCTGTTCCTGCCCTATGACAGCTGGGCCAAAGTGCAGAGAGGGGCTGCCATGCAGGCTCACTGCCCTCACCCCCCAGCCTCTGCTCAGCCACTGGCCTCCTCATCCCTCCCTTCTGCTTGGTAAGGCTTCTTGCTGTCTGTCCTTGTTCTCTCTATTTTTCTCTGCATCCGTGGGCCCATCTCTTCTCACAGGCTGGGGCGGTGCCCTGAGGCCGGGGTGTCTCCCAGGTAGGCCTAGTGTTCTAGTTGTTGGGAGGGGGTCAGATCTGCAGGGCCCTGACCTGGGCTGACCCCTCCCCCACAAACCATCCCACAGATCCTTCTCGAGAGCTGAAGACACTTTGTGAGGAGGAGGAGGAGGGCCGAGTACAGTCCCGAGAGGCAGGTGAGGCCCAGGCTGGGGTTGGGAGGGTATTGGACCTCCAGTCACAGGTCCCAGGCCTCAGTGCCCCTTCCCTTTCTCCCCAGCTGCCACCTCTTCCGGTACTGAGGATACTAGCCTGACCCCTGTGAGTGCCCCGGCTCCCCCATCCAGAGCCTCCCGGGGCCAGGGGTCAGAGCCAGCTGCTACAGCAGGGGGCCAGGTGGGGCCTGAGGCCTCAGGGTCCCCAGGAGCCCCACTGGAGACAAGGTGAGCTTTGGAACCAGCCCCACCCCCACCCCTGCCCACTGTTAGGAGGCTGCACACCCCCTACCAACCTGCCTTCCAGCAATTTGAAGGGTAGGGTGTGGGGCTGAGAGTGGGGGGCCAAATGAACTCCCCTAACGCTCCTTCCTGATCTCTCCTCAGGTCCTCAAGACAGACAGGCCAGGACACGGCCCCCACCCCGGCCCCTCGGCTCCGGAAAGGCTCTGATGTCCCCTGGCCCTCAGTCCCCCAAGGGAAGGATGAGGCCCTTAAAGCCTCAGGTGTTCCCCCAGCAGGAGTGGGTTCTGCTGGGGAAACCCAGGCCCTGGCAAGCCCTCAGGAAGGGACAGAGGCCCAGGGAGCCAGCCCCGGCCCAGGCATTGAGGATGGAGGCTGCAGAGACTCTTTGGGACGGCAGAAAGCCAAAGTTGAGGAGGTGGCCACTGGGGACAGGCCAGAGGCCAGTGGGGTGGACACTGAGCAGGGGTCAGGAGTCAGAGGAGGGAACACTAAGAGGTCAGAGGTCAGAGTTGGGGAGGCTAAAGAGAGTTCAGAAGTTAGTCAAGTGGATGCTGAACAGAGGTCAAAGGTGAGACATGTGGACATTAAGGGACCAGAGGCTCCAGGGGTGATGTCTGAGGCAAGATTCAAGGGGACACCCGAGGCTCCTCCAAGGGGCTCTCAGGGGAGGACAGGGGTCAGGACCAGGGATGAGTCTCCCACAATTCAGACCCCACCCCCAGCAGAGCCTGCAGGGAGCTCCGGGTGTCTCATTGACCCTAAGGGGGTCAGGGCTGTTGCAGGCCAGGAGAGAGAGGGTGCAGAGGTGAGAGACATAGCCTCTGTTGTTGGGGGGACACATCTGGAGCAGGGCCCCTCTGTTGGAGCAGCAAGCATCAGTCCCCAGGTGAGCAGGTACCAGGGGACCCCATCAGCAGCTGACCAGGGGGTGATGTCTAAGGATCTGGGGATCTGGGAGGCAGAAACTGGGGACTTGAGGGTCCTGGGAACAGAGACGGGGTTGGCAGAGTCAGAGGTATTGGGGACCCAGGAGACAGAAGCAGAGGAATCAGCATTCCCAAATATTGAGACTAGGACAGCAGAAGCTGAGATATTGAGGGCCCAGGAGATAGAAGTAGTGAGATCAGAGGTCCTAGAGTCAGAGGCTGCTGGGATGGCAGAGTGTGAGGAACTAGAGACCCAGAAAACAGAGGTGAAGGTTTTGGGGTCCCCAGGGACAGAGGCTGGGATGGCAGAGTGTGAGGTGCTAAAGACCCAGAAAACAGAGACTGGGGATTCAGGAGTTCTGGAGACAAAGACTAGCATGGCAGAGACTGAGATATTGGGGACCCAGGAGATATCAGGGGGCACAGAGGTTACGAGGATAAAAGCTGAGATAGCAGAATCTGCCATATTGGGGGCCCAGGAGACAGCAGTAGGAGTTTCTGAGGTGCCAGAGATAGAGGCTAAGAGGGCAGAGGCTGAGATAGTGGGGACCCAGGAGATAGAGGTGGGGGGTTCAGGGGTCTCAGTGATAAAATCTGAGATACCAGGGACCCAGGAAACAGAGTTAGGGAGTTTCGAGGTTCCAGGGTTTGAGACTGAGACAGCAGAAGCTGAAGCATTTGAGACCCAAGAGATAACAGCTGAAGGTTCAGGGGTCCCAGAGATAGAATCTGAAATAGCAGAGGCCCAGGAAACAGAGGTAGGGGATTCAGGGGTCCCAGGGATAGAGACTGAGACAGCCGAAGCTAAGATATTGGGGACCCAGGAGAAAGCAGCTTGGGGTTCAGGAATCCCAGGGATGGAGATTGAGACAGCAAAAGCTGAGATATTGGGGACCCAGGAGAGAGTAGCTGGGAGTTCAAGGGCTCCAGGGATGAAGACAGAGGTGGGAGATTCAGGGGTCTCAGGGCCAGAGGTTGGCTGGGCAGAGGCTGAGGGAAGGGGGACTCAACAGATAGAAACTACAGTTTTGGAGTCTAAGAAGGCCATGATCTCAGGGGTTCCAAAAGCACAGACTGGCCTCTGGGGGACCCTCACAGATGAGGCTTTAAGGGCCCCAGTCACTAAGCATGGAGTGTTAGGATCCCACAGAACAGAGGTGGAGACTACAGTTTTGAGGGTCCAGGAAGCTGAGGCTGGAGTTTTGGGGGTTTCAGAGGCCAAATCTGGGGTTTGGGAGGACCAGGAGGCAGACGCAGAAGTTTTAGGACCTCCAGAGAACCAATCTGGTATTCTTGAGGCCCAGGAAGCAGAGGCTGGGGTCTCAGGAACCGAGAATGGAAAAGAAGCTGAGGGAAGCCTCCCAGAGGCCAGCCCAATTGAGGTGCAGGCGGCCAATGGTGCAGGGGCTGGGGTGCCCAGGCCCTCAGGGGCCTCCTCCCCAGAGGAACCGGAAGAGGACGGGAGGCTGCCAGGCAGCCAGGTAGGATGAGGGCCGCCGAGGGCCCAGTCTTCTGCTTCCCACTAACCTGAGGCTGAGCTAACGGCGGCTCTGCATGGACCCACCTGGTCAACTGGGTTGGAGTGGGAGGGGCTCAGCTTCAAGGAGCCCCCTCACCCCTTCCTCTCAGGATGCTCCGGCTCTCCCACCCTGTCTTCCCTGGGCTGCATGGAGTGGGACATTCCTAAGCTGATATTTCTGGGCTGACTTGAGGTGTGGCTGCTGGTGACCTCTGATCTTGCCTGGGGACCACTGACCTTTTAGGAGACTTTGGCAGATAACCCCAGAGCTGGAAACCCTTTTGCCTGGCCCCAAGGCTCTGGCCAGTGGTCTCTGGTGACTTCCTGAAAACCCAGAGCTGGGGCTGTTTTATGCTGAGGGGCAGAGGGCACAGGTGTTAATATTCCCATTCCCTAAAGCCGTCCCTGTGCCCCTAGGCACCACCTGCCCCGGTCAGCTCCAGCCAGTCTCTACTGGAGTGGTGCCAGGAAGTCAGTGCTGGCTACCGTGGCGTCCGCATCACCAACTTCACTACATCCTGGCGCAACGGCTTGGCCTTCTGTGCCATTCTGCACCGGTTCTACCCAGACAAGATGTGAGCTGCCACAAGGGGTGGGAATGAGCTGGGAGCCTGCAAGGAGGGCAGTCTGACCCCAGCCTCTGACCAATGCTCTCTCCACAGCGACTATGCCTCTCTTGACCCACTTAACATCAAACAGAACAACAAGCAGGTGAGACAGGATGGAGAAATGCATGGAGGGAGAGATGGCCTAGAGCCAGGCCTCGGTCCAGGATTTCCTGTCTGTCTGTAGTGAGCTTGTCTAGCCCGCATGGGGTGCATGCGGCCCAGGATGGCTTTGAATGCCACCCAACATGAGATTTGTGTGTGACTTGTTTTTTTTTTTAAAGCTCATTAGCAATTGCTAGTATTTTATGTGTGGCCCAAGACAATTCTTGCAATGTGGCCCAAGGAAGCCAAAAGATTGAATAATACCCCTGTATTGTAGGAATCTGTGGGCTGTGGCTTTTGGAAATTCTGCCACTTTTTTACCCCTTTGGTCTTTTAAATTGTTTATTTTCCTTAATTTAGTTTTGTTTTTTTTTAAAGCATATTTCCACTAGATGGTTTTTCCAAAACCACCCTTTGGTGTGCAGTTGCTGGATAACGCAGGGGTGGGTCCTGCTGCTACAGTTCCTCCAATAGGAGTGAGGGTGTTACTAGGCAAACCCTGGCGTGCAGGTCCTGGGGACCCTAGGTGGCCCAGGGCGGGCGCTGCGTTGCTAGGCAACTCCTGCAGCAGCTGACTCCAAGCACACGGTTCCTAGGCCTTCGATGGTTTCGCGGCTCTGGGCGTGTCTCGGCTGCTGGAGCCAGCGGACATGTTGCTGCTGTCAGTGCCCGACAAGCTCATCGTCATGACGTACCTGTGCCAGATCCGAGCCTTCTGCACCGGCCAGGAGCTGCAGCTGGTGCAGCTGGAGGGCGGCGGCGGCGCCGGCACGTACCGCGTGGCCAGCGCCCAGCCCGACCCGCCCGACCGCCTGGACGCTGGTGGCCTGGCCCAGCGGCTACGCGAGCACCGGGCCGAGGCGCCTGAGGAGCCCAAGGAAGCTGCGAGCCACGCGGACAGGACGGCCCCTGAGGTCGCCTCCAAGGACTGTGGGGCCGATGCCGCCCAGGAGGCGCGCTCTGCAGAGGCCCCTGCTGAAGCTCCGGGAGCCCGAGCATCGGTGCCCTTGGCGGAGGAGCTGGTGAACGGGGCTGGAGCTCCGGGTGGAGGCGGTGGCGTGCGGCTGCGGCGGTCTTCGATGAATGGGGAGGCCGGGCCTGTGCCCCCGCCCCGGGCGCACGGCTCCTTCTCCCACGTGCGCGACGCGGACTTGCTCAAGAAGAGGCGCTCGAGGCTGCGGAACAGCAACTCCTTCTCGGTGGATGATCCGGATTCCGGAGCCGCCGGAGCCGCCACTGCGGTGAGCGCCTCCCCATAGCACAGGGGTCATGGGGAAAGGGGCCAAGAAGGGGCGGGTCCTGAGGACCCCCCAGGGCAGAGCTGGTACGGGTCTGGGGGTGTTGCACTCAGCTGGAGCGAGGAGACGCTTTCCGATCAAAGCGACTGTGGTGCCTGCAAGTCCTCTGCAGAGGTAGTGAGCTCCTTGTCAGGGGACCCAGGCGAGTGAGGTGAGGCATGAAGTGGCCTCTTCGAGCAGAGTCCCGGCCTTTGCCTCCAGCCTTGGGATACACGAGCATGCTGGTGGTTTTTAAGGCTTGGCACACAGTTCATGAAGTCATGGGTTACAGTAGGAAGTCCCCAAGAAGATTCCATGTTGTCAGCACTCAGCACAGAGCTCCTTCTGGATTGTAAAGTGGGTTGAGGGCATTTCTTTCCCTGCAGGTAGCCAGGGGTCAACTAGCAGCCACCGGGGGCCCTGGAAGGTGGGGGCAGAGTTTCTGTACTCAACGGTGCTGTGCAGGATCTCCCAACCCCAAGATTCTCTGACTCGGGTCTTTACCTCCCAATGCTAGAGACCAATTTACTCTTCTGTAATAATGGAAGGTTGGAGATAGGAGTCCCTGCTGGTCAGCCCTTCCCTGCAGGTCTCAGGTCACAGTCTCCAGGGTGTCACATGGTCACTACATGGAAGGGGAAATGGTCCCAGAGAGGTTAGAGGTTTGCTTGAAGACTCAGAGCCACCGAAGTTCAGGCCATGGGCTTCCCAGCGGGGGCTTCACACACTGCACAGTCTTGCCTGTGACAGCAGAAGCAGCTGTCAGGACACTCCAAGTCTCCAGCTAGTTGCCCCTGAGTTCTGAGAAAAGGAGGGAACAAATTGGAAAAGGCTTTCTGGAAGAAGCAGCCATTTGAGCCAGCCTCATAGGATGGGCAGGTTTCCCAGGGGAAAAACGGGAGGCCTGGTTCTCAAGTGGAGGGACCCACACCAGAAAAAAATGTGGCAGCAGGAAAGCTCAGGTCTCATGTAGGGAACTGCCTGGCATCTCCTGTAAGGCCCACAGGTGGTCATGAGGCGGGGCCGGGGAGCAGGCGCCTTGAGTTCAGGGCCAGAGATGCAGCACTGAGCCTGGGATGAGAGACAGGGAGGGCCCTGGAGGGCCCCACAGGAAATGTGATAGACAGGCATCAGGGGGACACAGCTAGCCCTGGCCTGTCTGTTGGCTCCATCCTACAGTCTTGTGGGCCCAGGCCCCAGGATCTGGGTATTCCAAGCCAGGCCCCACTCCAGCCCTTGTCCCATAGAAGCTATTTGACCTGTGGGACAGGAGGGAGCATCTTGTTTGCCACTCCTGTCCGCCATGCTCCATGCGCGTAGTGGGAGGATGCTGGGCCTGTCCTCATCCATGGGAGCTCTCAGAGTCCTGGGGGTGGATGAAGTCAGGCACCTGGAAGCTGGGGTGGGGCTGAGGCAATGCCATGAGGAGGGCAACATGCCTCTGGTGTAGCCCAGCAGGGCTTCCTGGAGAAGGGCCACATGTGAGGGTGTGAAAGGGGAATTTGGGTAAGACATGAGGAAGTGCTGTAATTCCCATCAGGGCTGATGTAAGCTCAGTCACTGCTGAGGTTGGAGTTTCTCCATGCTCCTATCTCTGCCTGCCCTGGTGGTTTAGTGCTTGCTGTGTGCCTGGCCTGCCCCCAGGACCCCTCACTTAATCCCCATGATGTCCCTTCCAGGGAATGGCTATCCCATTTTAAAGGTGGGAACGTTGAGGCTCAGGGCGATGAAGAAGGAAGCAAAGGGAGTCAATATAGGTATGAACTCAGGTTCTGAGCCTGAACTCTTAAATGGTGCCCTCTACTGGGCCCAGCACTGTTAACTGGCTGTGTGACCCCGGTCAAGCTACTTAATCTCTCTGTGCTCTTTTTCCTGAGGATGAGAGGGAAATGTATGAAAGTTCTTTACAAAGTGGCCTTGAGGTATCACTTAAGGGTATCCTCTAAAAAGGGGACTGTGTCTCCCCCAATGCCTTTCTGGAGCACCTGCAACCCCAGGCGAACAGGGCTGGGGCTACTCTCCATTTTGCATTTAAGGACACAAACAGAGGCCCAGTGGGTGTGACTGGCTCAGAGACAAACAGCAAACTGGTGGCCAAGCTTGGGAACAAACCTCTGAATTATCCCTAGGCTATTGGCCAGGCCCTTATGAGCCTCATCTCTGACCCTCAGTTTCCTCATCTGTAAAGTGGGGATGGCAGTCGTCCCTGCCTCTCAGTGTTGGGAGAACTAACAAGCCAGTACATGCATAGTGCCCAACACATGAATGCTTACCCGAAGTCAGCTCTTGTTTACTGGTGTACCCTGAGTGTATTCTCTGGGACCCACCTATTTGCAGGGGTTTCTTCTGGTCAGGGTAACCAGCAGCCATGACAGGTGGGGGGTCAGAGCTGTGGAAAGGGAAGCGCAGGAGGCCATGGTGCTCAGGGGGGTGCTTTGGGAGTCCTGAAGGTCAGGGAGGGAGGCAGAAAGCAGCATGGGACCCTGAAGGGACCTCTGGAGGAGGTGGAGATGAGCTGGGTCATGAAGGTCAAGTTGGTGTCTGGCAGACTCCAGGCTGAGGAAGCTATTTGAGGAAGCAAAAGTCCATGGCTGTGACTGGAGGGCGGCATCTGGGTGGGGTTTGGGGTAGTGGGAGTTGAGGCTGGAACTATCAACAGGCTTTGGCAATGAGGTTGGGGGCTGAGGTAGGTGTGGTGGAAGCTTTAGGAAGACCTTTAGGTAGAGTCCACCACTGACCCGGGCCAGAGAAGATGGCACCTGAGCAAGGGGTGCTCAGGGCTGCCTCAGATGGGTGCAGGGTGGGGTGGACAGTGGGGTGGCTCAGCCTCTTCTCCCTACCCTGTGACCTAGAAAGGTGGTCAGAGCAGGAGCCTTTAAGGGGGCCAGGCTACCAGCTGAGTTGAAAGTTGGGGCTCCATGGCTGACAGTTCCAGCATGTCTCCAGAGGCGGGGCACAGCAGGGGCCAGCCCTACCCTTCCAGGCTAAAATTGGTTGGTCCAGCCAAGGGCCCTGTTCTGAGCGTTAGATGATGTGGAGAAGGAAATCTTCAGGGGTGGGAATTGATAAGGTGGGAAGGCGCCACCTGTTGGCCAGAAGACGGAAGTGCCGGCTCAGGGTGGTCACATTAAGCCAGCTCAGCGAGCCCCTAGCCACAGCGGAGATGCCAGCACTAGGTGATGAGAGCAGGAGATGGCCTGAGGGAGCTCCAGAGGGGAGGGGCAAGAGGGGTAAGGAGAGGCCCCAGCTGGGCCTTTCATGGCCTTTCACCCCTGACTCACCAAAGCCCTGTATGTCCCAGGAATGAGGATGGCGAGGCTCAGGGAGCGGGCGAGGCTCAGGGAGCTGGCGTGTACTGGCCCAGGACCACAGGGCCAGGGAGGGTGAAGGCTGTGGCCTTCCCTTGATGAGGCACTTTCCCTAAAGGGGGTGAGAGTGGAATGTGTGTGTACAGGACTGGAACACAGCTGGGGTGGGCAGGGCACGGAATGAAGGCCCCTCCCCACCTCCCGTGAGGTTCTGGCTGGTCCCAGGGTGGTGCTGTTGGGGAACCCCTGCAAGCCCTCACTGACTCCTTCCTTCACAGGAAGGCCTGAGCCCTGATCCCAGCCCTGTCCCAGGACCACCCACAGCCACAGCCCCACAACAGCCCCCTGGTGAGTTTTGAAGGGGTGGTAGTGACCCAGCTTAGCTCAGGTTACTCATAGATCCTGAGCTGGGGACCCACTGGGGGAAGGTGCCACTGGGGATGCCTTAACCTGGTCTCTGTCTACAGGTGGGAGTTCCCCAGCAGAGGAGCCATCCCCAAGCCCAGGGGAGGAGGCTGCACTGGTAAGGTGGGCTGAGCTGGGAGGAGCTGATGGCTGGGCACTTCCTAGGTAGGGCCTGGACTGAGCCCCCCTTTCTATTTCAGCAACGGTTCCAGGACACAAGTCAGTATGTGTGCGCAGAACTGCAGGCCCTGGAACAGGAGCAGAGACAGATAGATGGGCGGGCAGCGGAGGTGGAGACGCAGCTGAGGAGACTTATGGAGTCAGGTGGGGTGGGCGTCTGGAGTCCCCTTCCCTGGGCCCCGCCCTGCAGCCCTTCCTGACCTTGGGAGGGATTGGGAGGAGGTGAGACTGGGGTCATCATCCCCATTCACAGCTGGGCATACTGAGAGCTTGAGCCAGGAGGCAGCTTGCTAGGGGCACACAGCTCTGGCTTATGGGACACCACGAGGGAGCAGGCCCCCTCCCCAAACCCCAGCCGTCCTGCTTCTGACACTGCGGTCAGTGGGAGGCCGGTGACTCTCTTGGCCTGGTGCAGGTGCCAACAGGCTGCAGGAGGAGGTGCTGATCCAGGAGTGGTTCACACTGGTCAACAAGAAGAACGCTCTCATCCGGAGACAGGACCAGTTGCAGCTGCTGTAAGAGCTGGCTCCTCCTTTTCCAGGCCTCACCCCTGCCCACCCAGGGCCCAGAGAAGGGAATCTCAGCTCCCTTGGTTAGGGCTGCTCACAACTTGCTTCTTCTGCAAAAATCTTTTAGAAAAATTGCTCAACCATCTTAATTCCCCACCCCCACCCCCCGCAAGTTTCTGTATAAAGTGTGTACATCTTAAATTGGTGCTATTTTTACTAATGAGAGAAAAATGTGCAGGCAAGTTGGGGCTGAGTGCCCCAGTTTGACCTGCTGCTTTACAATCAGGAAAACCCAGGCCCAGAGGGATCTGAGCTGGTTTCCCAAATGGGGTCAGAAACCACTGTGGCAGCCCTGGCCTTCGTAGTCCTGCGTAGCGAAGGCGGTTTAGCCTTCTTTTTGCATTTTGGATCATTTTTCAGAGTAATTTTAGCTTACTACTTGCTGTTTATGAGTGATGTTCATGCAAATAATCCCGGTGGGTTCTTATTTTTAAAAAAGGGGTGGGAGGAGACAATATAAACATCCATCAATTGGGGAACAGTTGGAACAAAAGAGGTGACTTCAGGGTATAGCTCTGCCCTCAGCCCAGCCCTCTGCAGGAATGGTGATGAGGTGGGATGGGGGCCAGGAAGTGGTCAGAGCCCGAGGCCCTCCCTCCGGCTCCCCTTTCCCTGACCTGGCACCCCCACCCCCAGCATCGAGGAGCAGGACTTGGAGAGGAGATTTGAGCTGCTGAGCCGGGAGCTCCGGGCCATGCTGGCCATCGAAGGTGAGAGATGGGCCCGGAGGGGTCGGAGCGCAGGACACACGGGGGCCGGCGCCTCCTGACCCGAGCACCCCTCCGCCCTCAGACTGGCGGAAGACGGCCGCGCAGCAACACCGAGAACAGCTCCTGCTGGAGGAGCTGGTGTCGTTGGTGAACCAGCGCGACGAGCTGGTCCGGGACCTGGACCACAAAGAGCGGATGTGAGTGGGGCCCGGGGCGCCCCGGGAGCCGGGGAGGGGCCCGGGGCGCCCTGGGAGCCGCGCGCGTGGGGCGCGCCGCTGGGGATGACCTGCCCGCTCTCCCCCAGCGCCCTGGAGGAGGACGAACGCCTGGAGCGCGGCCTGGAGCAGCGCCGCCGCAAGCTGAGCCGGCAGCTGAGCCGGCGCGAACGCTGCGTGCTGAGCTGAGGCCCCGCCGCCGCCGGGGAGTCCTCAGCTTTTCTGCCGCTGCGCCTGGTCGCCGCTCGGGGCCTGCGGCCCGAGGCCCGGGCCCTCGGCTGCTGCGCGCGGCCTGTAGGGGCCCCTGTAGCCCCCGTACTGGGAGAGGTAGGGCAGCACCTCGGCCCCAGTGAACCGGAGCGGCTGGGCGGCCGCGCCGTCGGGCCGTATTTATTTGTGCGTGTGGTTATGTGTATGTGTATGTGTGAGTGTGTGGGTACGTTCGAGGGGCTGAGGGGGGCTGCACAGACCCCCTTTCCACGGCAGGGCCCGGGCGGCCAGCCCCAGGGGAGCATGATGGCTGAGAACTGTCGCGCCCCGCCCTCCTTCGCTTCCTGTTCCTTGTGAGCAATAAAGTTGCACAAGGTTATGCCAGCGCCCACCCTTTCTCAGGACAGCTGGGTTTTCAATAGACGGAAGGGGTTGGCTCTTAGGCTGATAAGGTTGTCTGCGATCCTAAGTGGGGATGTGCCAGCTTTGAGGTTCCCAGATGCCAGCAGAGGCGGGACCTCATCCTTCGAAGGATGATGAAGGTTTGGGTTGTTGATTACTGTAAGGAAGAATCATTTCAAAAGAAGAGACAAAAGTACACTCGGGGCGGTTGCCCATTTTATTTTTTTTTCAACACATTATTCCCTGAGGTCCTCATGTCCATTCCTGCCTTCCCTCCCCCTCCCATTTCTAGAGGCTTCCTCCTCAGGCTTTTCCACTTGAAAGGAGTTAGTTTCATCATCTGATACCTGTCAGCAAGCTGGGGCCTGTTCTGGGGCTGCGGTTGAAGGGGGTAGGGTGCTCAGAGCCAGTTCGTCCTGGCCTAGGATGCCACCTTGGTCCTCAGCGGTCAAAGGGCCACTGGACGCGAAGAACTTCACCATGGCATGGACCTGTGGCAGCTCCGAGAATGTTTCCACGGCCAATAGCATGGCCAGAAGCCCCAGGAGCAAGTAACCTGGGGAGAAAAGGTTGCTAGGGCAGCTTTTGGGGTGCCCATGATGCTCCCTGCCCACCTCCCAGCCTGGTGACTCATCCTGGCACCTGAATGCCACTCACAGTTTTCGTAACACTGCCTTCTGGGTTATTCCAACTACAAATCCCACACCATACCCTGGGCCGGTGCCCTCCACCTACATTGTAATCCAGGCTCACCTTCCCTCTTCTCCCCATGGCACTCCTTGGCAACTGAACTCACCAAGAAGTGCAATCTGGCCAAGATGGTAAAGCACTGGGTGCAGGTCACGGCTACGGCTGGGCAGCAGGTCCCCCAGGCCGATGGTGCTGAGCGAGCCAAAGCAGAAGTAGATGGCCTCCAACAGGCTGCAGTTGCCCTGCAGACCCCACAGCACCAGTGCTGGTAGCAACATGAAGATACAAGCCACTAGCAGGCCCAGTGCAGCTGCCTGCAGCAGTGTAGCCCTGGCCGGTGCCAGCTGCCAGTGGACAGCTACCCAGGCAACTGGGCGGCTGAGCAGAGGCAGTAGGCAGTGACGCAGTGTGGCCACAATTGCTAAGGAGGCTGGCAACCCCAACGCTGCATAGACCACACAGAAGGCCTTTCCACCTGCCGATAACGGGGCCATGTGGCCATAACCTGCAAAGGAGAGACGGTGGGCAGTGAACCCTTGGAATGCCTTCTAGGGTTGCCACTTGCCCTAACATCACCTCCAGAGAAGGCTGCCCTCTAGTGGCCAGGATTGCCAGAACTATTCATGTCCATACTTGGCTCCTTATTTGCTGAGAGTCTTGGGCAAGTCCCTTAACCCTCTGGCTGTTCTTATTTTCTGGAAAATTAAGGAATTAAAAGAGACAGTCTTCCCTCAGGCCTCTTGCAGCTGGGACAATTGTGAGAATTGCTGTCCTGCCCCAGAGGGAGCCTGGCTGTCTGAGATTCCTCAGCTCTTCCCAACATCTACTGAGCAGAATATCACTGTTTCATTCCCGAAAGATATGTAGTTATCCTGTGTGCTGGGCCTTTTGCACTGGTATCTGCGGCGGAGGCCCTGCCATTTGGTGGGGGAGACAGGCAGAAAAGATGTGAAAAGCTGCAAAAGAGGCAGCATGCATGAGAGGGCACTCAGGGCTGGAAAAGCATGTGCCAAGGCAGGGAGGTGAGAGTGAGGTGTGCTGGGAGAACAGGACCAGCTAGTCCAGAGGTTGTCAACTCAAATGCCTAGAGGAGCCAGATGTGAGACAAGAGGGAGTGGTGGGGACTGGGTGGACTGGAGAGCTTTTGCTCAGCCCAAAAGGGCAGGCCCTGTTCCACTCCAGCCAATGTGTTGTCTTGCAGGGATTCTGGCTCAGTGCAAATAGGTTTTCTGATTTTTCCAAAAGTTCAAAAACAGACTTTAATTAAAAAAGCAACAAAAAAAACAACAATAGAGATTATGCAAGACAAAACACCCCAGGGCTGTGAGTCCCATTGCTTTATGTCTGGCCTTCCCACAGACTGTTCCTTCTGCCAGGGATTCCTCCATCCCTCATCTCTGCCCTCCTGCTTTGGCTAACATCTCATCAGGACTTCCTCCCCTGGGAGCCTTCCCTCACACTCCCTCTTGAGTTGGTGGTCCTAATCTGTACTCCCTGGGTTCACACCATTTCCTTTCATCCAACAAGCCATGCCACAGTATGTTCCCTGCCTCACCTCAGACCCATGGGGTCTGGGCACCTCTCCTAGGTCTCAGAGTGCCTGGGGGTGGGGCTGGGGAGGTCACACCCCTCTTGGCAGCTGAAGTTGAGGCACCAGTTGGGGTGTGTTGGTGCGGAGTGCCTCAGCTGTGAGGTCAGGCCTAATAGGGCCTGAGCTCTCTCTGGCACTTTGGGGCTGGGGGAAGGGCTGCACCCTCAGGGACCCCAGGTAGCCATGGCTTAGGATCCCCCTTCTACCCGGCCGCTTGGCGGCCTTACCCGTGGTGGTGAGGATGCTGGCAGTGAAGAGCAGGGCTGAGGGCAGATCCCAGTTCCTGGCCTCTGAGCTATTGCCCAGGCTGGAGACCCCATGGGCCTGGGCTGCCAGGGCGGTGCCCAGCAGCTCCTCCAGGACCCCAGGTAGCAGGCAGGCCCTGTACTTGGCCTGGAAAGTGGCAAACTCAGCCCTGAGCTTGGCCTGAAGCTGGAATGCTGGAGGTCCCTCCAGGGCCTGGAATACCACAGCCCCAAGCCCCAGGGCCAGCAGGTGGGCCATGACCAGTAGCCCATATCGGGCCCAGGGCTTTAGATCCCCCATGGTGTGCTGCCAGGGAGTCTGAGGTGCCTTGGGAGACTGCTGCTCCACTGCAGGCACCTGGGAGGGGCTGATGGGTGGGGCTGGGAGGAGGTGCTGTGTAGGTGGCTGAGGGAGGGAAGGAAGCCTGGGACACAGCTGGGGTGTGAACTGGGAGAGGAGGCAGCTTAGACTTGGGAGGTGAGCTGGATCACTCCTCCCAGTTTCTGGGGCCATTATTTGCCCAATTTTCCAAAGCAGAGTGGTGAGGCCCAGAGAGGTGACTGGCTTAAAATAACACTGGTGGTTTTTTTAAGGATGCTCACTCAGTCACCTGTACCCCTATTCATCCACTTATAGCAGGGCCTTAAGGACAGACACATGTTCCTTCCTTCCTGGTGTTCACACAAGAAACCTGTTAGCAAGGAATGTTCACCCTGTCATTTGCTCCCTGAATGAAACACTTGGCTAATGGGAGAGAATTCTGGGGGAGGGGACTCTCAATGGGAAGCCTTCTCCTATAGAGTGACATTTCAGCTGAGGGATCGAAGAGGCCAAAGTGGGAGGTTGGGTGTGAAAGGACAGGGGACTGGCTGTGGGGGGCGAGTGAGGGGATAAGGACAAGTGTGCCCCAGGGGACCTATGGGTGGGTGGGTGGGGGTTACTATAGGCATCCTGGATGGAAAGGGTGCTGGTCGGGGCAGAGAAGTGGGAGAGGAATGTGGGATTTGGGATGGGTCTGATGGGGACAGATGTGGTGAATTAAGGAGTTGAGGATATGCAGAGCACCCTGGGCAGACATTAAGTCTCCATTCCAAGTCCTTCCTGAGTACCCTTTGTGCTGTGCCTCCCTGAACACTGGAGACAGAGTCTGGCTGCCATGGAGCAGGCAGGGAAGGGGTTGGGGAGGGGAGCCTGGACTAGAGCTCACATAAACCATAGAACCCCATGGCAGTAAGGAAGCTGTGTGTGGAGCCAGGTGCCAGGTTGGGTTACCCTTCCTGTGTCCAGAACGTGGGATAGAGACACAACCAAGACAAACCCTCAAGATGCTGCCCGGTGGGTTCCTGAGTTCAGCAGGCTGCCCTAGCTGGGAGGAGTCCCAGGGGAGGCAACATTGCAGCTAGCCCTGAGGATAAACAGGGACCTTCTGGGAGCAGGACAAATTGGGGTGAACAATTGCTTGAAGTGGTGGGAAAGGCCTGATGTGGGTGGGGAGGTGGGTAAAGCCAATGTGTGTGGGTGTTGGGGAAGCCAACTAGGGCCCTGAATGCCTGACTGAGGCTGGTGGACTTGATCCCAGGAGGGGTGTAGTGGAAGGCACCAGCCTAGGTCCAGGCCAACTGCCCATTGTGCTGAGAGGCATGACATCCCAGGGTCATGTGATGGGTTGGATCCCTGGTTACTTCCAAGAAAGGTGACAGGCTGTGCTTGGGGAGACAGCTTGGGGAGTTTATTTGGCTTCATTGGATCCTGAGGCTGAGGCCCCAACCCTGGCCAGGGCAGCAGACAGGCACCCAGAGAACCCTGGCCCCAGATGACCCCCAGAGCAGGGCATGGGGGTCCAGGTACTAAGCCCTGGGGCAGGGGCCACAGTAGCAGGACTTGGTCAAAAGTGCTGGTGACAGCTGAGGCTGGCCCCTCTCCCTTGCACCTCCCCGCCTCTCCTGGGGGCAATTCCCTGAGACAGGCTATAGTCCTCCCAACCAAGTGGGTACAGTGTGGGGCCCCAGTGGGGCAAGTAAGTTGGGGGACCCACAGGTTGCAGGTGTGTGTGGGGTACAGGTCCCCCCGTCCAGTGTGAAGGCTTCCTGTGCAGTGTAGTGTTCCTGACCCCCAAAGGGGGTGAGGTCCCTGGGGGAAACCAAGGCAGCTACAGAGCCTTGCCCGGCTCCTGTTCCAGTGTATGCTGTGGCCCCTCTAGGTCAGCTGGAGCTTGGGGGGGCAGCCGGCCCTCTCAAGGCCCTGCCTCTGGCATCCATGGGGCCTGGGCACCCATGTCTTTGGTCTGCGCCCTGTAGTCCTGAGGACCTCCCCGGAAGGCGTTGGCAGGTGGAGAGTCCCAGAAGGGGTCCGAGTCTGGGAACAATGTCCAGGGCGCCCGACGGGGCGCAGGCTGTGGTGAGGGCAGGGGTGACGGCCGTGGCCCAGCTGACACGAAGCTCCATGGATCGATTCGGCTGCGAAGGGGTGAGGGCCGAGGTCGGCTGATGAGGCCCAGAGGCGGTGAGCGTGGGGTGCCTGGGGTGCCAGGAGCAGAGCGGGATATCCCTGGAGGGGGTGAGACCGTGCTGCCTATGAAGGGTGGGGGAGGGGCACAGGGTCAGACAGCCACCTACTCCTGGGTGTCCCCAGGAGGCACTGCCCTGCTCTGGGCCTCAGTTTCCCCATCTATACAGTGAGCTACTTGACTGAACTTCCATGGCCCCTTATGCTCCGTGGTGCAGCTGCTGGCTATGTAGTGGTTGAACCAGGCCTCTGGAGTAGACAGGCCTGGACTCCAGCTCTGCCACTCACTAGAGGGAGCCGCACATCCCTTGCTCTGTGCTTCAAATTTCCTCATCCAAAAAGTGGGTCTATCAAGAGTAGCTACGGTAGTTCACAGGATTCTTAACAATTAAATGAGACAATCTCTCTAAAGCATTAGCTAGAGGGGAAGCCGGGATGGCTCAGTGGGTTGAGTGCTCACTTTGCAGCACTGGGGACCGAGGATCGAATCCCAGCCCTGGCCCGTGCGGAACCATATGCTGAACTGGGAGCTCCCATAGTTCAGTTCTCTCTCTGTCTCTGTATCTCTCTCTCTCTCTCTCCCTCTCTGTCAAAAAAAAAAAAAAAAAAAAAAAAAAAAATATATATATATATATATATATATATATTAAAAAAAAAAAAAAAGCATTAGCTAGGAACAGTATCTGGCACAAGTAAGCAACCATTGTCATCATTATCATTACTTCTATTGTCTTACCACCAGAATGGCTGGGCCCCATCCCACCCGACCACTGGGTGGCTGAACTGAGAACTCAGTGCTCTACATGCATGCCCAGCGCCCTGGCTGGGGATCCAGCAGACGGCTGTGGGCCTTCCCGCCATGCATGTCCCCACCAGCCCCTCCTGTCCATCACCCAGCAGGCCTGTAGTGGGCCACTCACCGCGCCTTTCTTCCTCGCGCCGCGGGCTCTTGGCTGACGGTTGGCCTGTGGGGACACCTAGCTCCAGCAGCAGGGGCGTGGGGGTAGGTGGGCGAGAGGCACCAGGACTCAACCGGGAGGTAGGGGTGGCAGGTGTCTTGAGGGAAAAACGGATGAGTGGGGAGGAGGGCGGCTCAGCAGGGGACAGCGTGGGCAGTGAGGCTGAGGCACTTGGTGGGGGCTCCCCACGTTCACGGCCTGGGCCCCCGGGTGGCTGCAGGTCGCGGCCAAGACCCAATGAGGCAAGTAAGGCGGTGCCGCGCAAGAGCGCGCGCTGGATCAGCTTGGGCGTCCCGGAACTGCTCCCGCGTTCTCCCGCAGCCTGCCGTCGTGGTTCCTCGGGCTCCGGGCTTGGCCTAGGGGGGTTACCTGGGGGCAGGGGCCGGGCACAGGTTAGGCCATCTTCAGGTGGGGACTTTTCAGTGGCCCTGGAACAAGGACCGAGTTCTGCTCCCCACAATATCTTCCTTGACCCTGCCGACCATGCCTTCCTCATCTCACACACACATTCCGGCCTTTCAGAAGTGGGGGTGGATTTCGGGGGAAGGACAGAGCCAGCCAAGGAACTAGAAGGGGCAAAGCCTTGGAGGCAGCCTGGTACCCTGGATCCCAGAGATGGTGGAGGTCCATAGGGAAAAGGGGGTCCACCAAGAGGCAAGCTGAGGCCATATCACAGTGGGCCTCAGTAGCTTCAATGGCCAGCCAGGAGCCTCTGCAGGGCCCCAGGGACAGGACTAGGACCTGTGCCCTGTGCCGCTCCTTCCTGGCTGGGCAGAACCTGGTCCTTCTGCCTGCTGCCCTCACTCCAGTGGACACAACAGCCCAGAGGCACGCATCACTGTCCCTATTACAGAAATGAGGAAACTAAGGCTCAGGTCAGTTGTCTGTGCCAGGCCCCAGGTGAATGATTTAGGGGCATTGTTGTGTGATCTCCATGCCCAGGGGTTCTAGGCTCAGAGAAGTTAAGAGCTTATGTAAGGCTGAATAGTCAGTGAGGACTCACTCCAGGCAGGGGTAACAGAGTCTTTGCTCTCCACCGCTGCCCATCCAGGCTCTGCTCTGTGTCCTACCTGTGGGCCTCATCACAAACCCCAACTTTGTCAGGTCTTTCTTGGCTCTAGAACCTATGTCATGCCTCTCCATCGTCACTAGAAGGAAGTCCAAGCTCCTTGGGGCTTTTAAAGCCGAATGGAGTGGAGTGGAGAACTGGGCTGCGTCCTGAGAGGAAGAAATACAAAGCTAGGAAAATGAGCTTCTACTGTGAACCAGGACTTGGCTTGGGGGGAGGGGAGATGTGTCCCATTTTTAACCACAACCGTTATCCAGTCTCTCTGCCTATTAAAGACAGGTCTCTGCATAAAATTTTCTCCTAATTTCCAGGTCCTTCCTGAACTGGCTTCTGGTTACTCTAGCTTCACTCACTCATTCATTCAACAAACATCTGCTGACCCATGTCCTGGGGCTGCTCTGGGCTTCACAGACCCAGGAGGGCAGTCCCGGCCCCCATGTGTCACTCCCTGGCTTTCAACTACCCTCTAAGTTCCAGCCAGGCTTCCTCTTCCTCGGGTCTGGCGAGCCCCATGCCTGTGCAGACACTATTCCCTCTGCCTAGCACACCTCTCCCACCCATCAAGACCCAGCTTAGATGCCACCTCCTCTGTGAAGCTGTGATATTGTGATATATAATACATAAGAAACATATTTGGTCTTCTCATTCCTGGTACAGAGCTCCTAAAACCCTTGGAATTTTCCAAGTGATAGACTGATAAAAGTGAAAGGATCGTTTTCTTTTTTATTCATAACAAGCCCCTCTTAACCACACTTGAGTTCATATTAACGAGGTGACTTTTGGAAAGCCCCTAGGGATGGGGTCTGGTTGCCAGGGGAAGCAACCAAGTGATGAGGGTTGGACCTTTCAACACCACCCAGCTCGGGGAAGGGGTGGGGCTGGAGATCAAGTTCAATCACCCATGGTCAAAGAGTTAATCAATTAATCATGTCCATGTTTTTATAAACCCTCCATAAAAACCCTAGCTCAGGGGTGTCCAAACTTTTGGCTTCCCTGGGCCACATTGGAAGAATTGCCTTGGGTCACACATAAAATACACTAACACTGCAAGAGATGATGAGCTAAAAAAAAATAAGGAGCATTCAAAGTCATCCTGGGCTGCATGTAGCCTGTGGGACACATGTTGGGCAAGCTTGCCCTAGCTAAGGGGGTTTGGAGAACTTCCAGGTAGTGAACACATTTAGGTGCTGGGCAAGTGCTGTGCTCAGAGAGGGCAATGATGTCCCTGTGTCCCTCCCCGCAGCCCTTGCCCTACGCGTGTCTTCAATCTGGTTGTTCTTGATCTGTATCCTTTATAATGAGTTCTGTGATCTGTTCTAACAAATTGTCTAGCCTGAACAGAGACTGGTGGGAACCTCTGATTTATAGCCAGTTGGTCAGAAGCACAGATGTCAGCCTGGACTTATGACTGGCATCTGAAGTGGGAGCAGTCTTGGGGGACTGGTGAAACCTTAACCTGTGGGGTCCAGGCAGAGAGTGTCAGAACCACAGTGAATTGTAGGACATGCAGCTGGTGTCGGAGAATTGGTCAGTGTGGGGAACAATCTCACACATTTGGTGTCAGAAGTGAAGTGAGTAGAATGTAGAGAAAAATGAGTTTTTTTCTCTCTTAGAAGCCTTCCCAAAATATCCCCAACACGTGCCATCATTGCTCGTTACTACGCCTTATGCAGCTCTTGCTCCACACTTAGTGCTTCTGCTGTCCTTGTTTGAGTCTGTCTTCCCCTCTAGAGTAGGCTGTTGCTGTGGTCAGGGCAGTGTGGGTCTCTAGCACTTCAAAGCCTAGCTTATAAAATGCATCAATGCATGTTGGATGGGAGAATCTATTTTCACGATCCTTGCAACAACCACATAACGTAATCATTATTACCCCATTTTAAAGGGGAAGAAACTGATCATTTATAGTGAATTTAAACAGAACAGGGGAAGCCAGGATGGCTCAATGGGTTAAGCGCTCGCTTTGCGGCGCCAGGGACCAAGGATCAAGTCCTGGCCCTGGCCCGTGCGGACCCATGTGCTGAACTGGGGAGTTCCCCCAGTTCAGCTCTCTCTCTCTGTCTCTGTCTCACTCTCTCTCTCTCTGTCAAAACAAAACAAAAAAAATATATAAATAAATAAATAAAATAAAAAATAAAACAGAACAGGGGAAAAACATGTTTCAAATGGCAAGAAAAATGGGACAACCTAAGTGAAAATGGATACTTTGGTTTCTCTTCAGCTCACATAAATCTTTTGCTTTTTTCTAAATGAGGATGGAGGTCAGTACACAAAATGAGAGTGGGAAGAAATTACTGCAGTCAATGGCCTGAGAAATTGAGGTTCTGAGAGGTAAGTGACTTGCCCAAGGTTACTGAGCAAGGGTTTAATTTGCCTCTAACTTCTTGGCACTAAGAGTTGACAACCCAGCTATTTAGGAGAAAGCAGCATTACCATTCTTGACCCAGAGATGAAGGTGGGGCTTTTCTGGGGCCTCATGTAGAGGACATGGCCATGTGCATGTCTAGCTCCAAGGCAATTTCTGTCAGTGTAGCGTGATTGCATCTGCCAATGTGCAACTCACTGCAACCAGTTCCCCACGGGCCAGGACATCCAGGTAGGGCGGGTTTGGGAGATGGGGCTCCCCAGTGGTGTGGCTTATGCCTGGGACAATCTCACAGGGTCTTCTTTTTAGATTGCTAGGTTTCTGATTCTGGACAGGCAGAAGGTCAAGGTCATGTACTCCTCATGGGCCCAAAATAGCAACTCAAGTGTGGGCTCACCCTCCGGGAACACAGTGCTAAGCCAGCAGCTGGGCTGGGGGAAGTAACATCCTTTCAGGTAAGGTGGCAAGCTTGAGAAGGATGGGGTCTAGGTACTTATGTCCCCGCCCTATTGTTCAAAGAGGGCAATGTCAAAGGGATCTTCAGAACATTATCAGGGGCTGCTTCCACCTACACACCTGGGCTGACAGGACCTCAAGTTCTCCATTGACCCTTCTGGCCTGGTACATTCTAGAGCAGAGAAATCCAAGCAGGCCTCTTGGCCTTCTAAATCTCAGTTCAGTCCCTGCAGCACAGCCAGCTTGGGGCAATGCAACTGCTGGAGCAGAAAATGGTGTGGCAGATGGGGGTGCCAAGGTCCTGTCTCTGGAGTCAGACCTGTTCAAATCCCTGTTCT
Organism: Craseonycteris thonglongyai; assembly: GCA_004027555.1. Classification (NCBI taxonomy): domain Eukaryota; kingdom Metazoa; phylum Chordata; class Mammalia; order Chiroptera; family Craseonycteridae; genus Craseonycteris; species Craseonycteris thonglongyai. The sequence goes on from PVKE010001261.1 coordinate 33,782, forward strand.
ACTGTGTGCCCTACATCAAACCACTTAACCTCTCTGTGCCTCAGTTTCCTCCTCTAAAAAATGGAGCTAATAATAATACCCACCCTTTAGCATTGTCTGGCACATAGGAGAGACCCAATAAATGTTAGCTGTTGTGATTACTATCAAATGTAGCACAGGTAATGGTGGAGGGGATGTGCTGGATGGGGTGAGAGGAGAGAGTTTCTGAATAGGACTCTGGTCTGACAGCAGCTAAGCCAGGTCCAATGTTCTGGCTGAGAGCAGCAGGTATAGCTGGGGGCTCTGAATAGAACTACAATGGAGGCTCTAGCCTCTGCCAATGTTAGGCAGTGTTAAGCTGAGCCCTTATCCCTCTGACACGGAGAATCTTGCCCTATGCCTGATCCTGATTTCCCAAGCAGTTAGTATGTGAGAAATCCTTTTCTCAGAGCTTCCAGGAAGCTCGCCATGAGCATGGGAGCCAAAGTCTTTCTGGGTTCAAATCCTTAGCTGGGGTTTTAGATAGGTTATTTTACCTCTTGGAGCCTGTTCTCTCATCTCTAAAATGGGGATAATAACAGCATGTCCCTCACAGGGTTGTTGCTTAAATGGAATGCCAGCATATAATAAGTGCTATTGTCAGCACAGAGAAAAGCCCAGAACTGCCCCAGATGCAGTGAGAATAGGCCCCAGATCTCTACCTGCTCAGCTTTATCTCCCTTCTCTACCTACAAGTTCCCCAGAAGGGACTCTGAGAAGCAGAGTGTGGCAGCTACATGTCTGTCTCTACCCCACAAGGGGTGTTTCCTTCCCCTCTCTGAGCCCAGCTTCCTTTGGGTCCCAAATGGAGGGGTACCATTCCATCTTCCTTCCTTCCTTCCTTCCTCTGTGGCTGCCACAGAGCAAGGAAAGAGCCCTCTTGCAGACCAGACCTAATCAGGAGAACCAGACTCTAGGCTCCCTAAAGCTTGGGCTGCATCTAGTTCAATCACAGGCTTATAGGTCAGACCTGGGTTCTAGGGAGGCTATGCTGTGCCTATTGGCTTCCAGAAGCCTCCCCATAGTACTCACAGCAGGGAGTGCAGTTGCTGGGTGACAAGGCCACTCACCATTGAGCATTGGGGATGTGGAAGGAGAACCTAAGGGCGATGAATCATCTGAATCCAGGTACCAGGTGGCTTCGTCCATGCGGGACCTTCTCCTGGTTACAAAATGGGAGGGGAGTTGTGCTTGGTGAATCTCAGGACTGTTTGGAGGCAGATGATGCTGGGGTTGGGAGCACCCAGGCACTCACCTCCCATTCTGGGTTTCCCCAGGCTTGGGGGAACTGGGACCCCAGGCCCAGCATGCTCGCCGTTCTCCATTGCTGGAGTCCTCCTGACGTCGGGGGCACTGGCGGCCCCATGCCTGGCCTGGTTCTGCAGGCTCCACTGTGGGGGAGAACCAATGGAATCTGAGCTATGGTCGAACACCCTGATCCTTGTCATCCCCCATCACGAGAGTCAGGCTCCAGGGGCAATGCCTTAGAGCAGGGGTGTCCAACCTTTTGGCTTCCCTGGGCCACATTGGAAGAAGAATTATCTTGGGCCACATACTAACACTATGAGAGATGATGAGCTAAAAAAAAAAAAAAATCGCAAAAAAACCCTCATGACGTTTTAAGAAAGTTTACAAATATGTGTTGGGCTGCATTCATAGCTGCAGTTTAGACAAGCTTGTCCGGAGCAGGCTGGGTCCCAATCCATTCCCAGGATGGGCTTTGGGCCACAGAGATCTGGACAGAACTAGGGCAGAGTAGGTGGGTTTGGGCAGGCAGTAGGGTGGGGCATCTCATCTAGTCCTTCAGCTGGCATTTGCTGCTTAGTAGTTAGTACAGGCACTATAGCAATTTCCTGGATTTAAATGGACTCTTATTACATGTGTAACATTAAGCAAGGTACTTTTTTCGCTTTTCTCTTTTATAAAATTAAATATAAGGATAGCTACCTCACAGTTATTGTGAGGAATTAAGTTAATATTAGCATATTTAGAAAACCAAGTGATCAAACAATTAGAAATTACCAGTGCCATACAATTGTTTGACTTTTAAAAATAGGGGAAGCCGGGATGGCTCAATGGGTTAAGCGCTCACTTTGCAGCGCCAGGGACCGAGGATGGAATCCTGGCCCCGGCCTGTGCGGACCCATATGCTGAACTGGGGAGTTCCCCCAGTTCAGTTCTCTCTCTGTCTCTGTATCTCTCTCTCTCTCTCTCTGTCAAAAATAAATAAAAACTAGTAAAACAAAGGCTTCTTGAAGAACTCAGATTTATCAGTCTAGGGGTCTCCAAACTACGGCCCGCGGGCCGCCCTCTCATCCAGCCCATGGAGACCTTTTTATCTGAATAAAATAATATTAAATAAATAATTAAAAACAACATCTATGTTTTGATTCTTTTTTATTTGGACCTCGAGTAGTTGGTCCCCAAACTGCTGTTTGATAGTTAATGCGGCCCGCGGGCTGAAAAGTTTGGAGACCCCTGAATAGAGGAGGGAAACTGGAGGGTGAGAAGAGGAGGAGATGGTGGGTACGACGCACCACCAAGGATAAGGTTTGACAGAAAGATAAGGAGTAGGGGGAGGGCACAGGGAGGTGAGGTTTCTTACACTGTATGGCCCGAAACCGGGGAAAGGTGGGCGAATCCCCAGCTCCAACCTCGAAGACGTTTCTCCTTCGGTCCAGGCCCGGCGAGGCCTGCACAGTGATGCGGTGTTTGAAGTCTAGGTTTGGGAAGGAAGTAGGGTACAGGTTTGTGGTGAAGGACAGAACAAAGATCCCAACCTGCAGTGTCCCTCAGCCGGCTCGTAGGCAGTGAAGGGACCGGGTCTGGCACGGTGGCTATGTGACTGGGGCCAGCCTCACTGCTTTCTTGTGCCCGAGGCTCTCAGTAAGGAAAGCAGACCCGACCGCCTGAACCCCATCACCCGGAGAAGCGCGGCGGAGTCGAGATTCCCAGGAGTCCGCCCGCCCAATACTTTGGCCTTCCCTGAACTTCCATGAGCTCCGCCCCTTCCCGGCTGTAGCCGCTCCCAGGGCGATATGCAAATATTCCCACCAGAACCTGCCCACAGTCAAGCACGGACCCGCCCATCAACACCCAATACCAATTCCAGTGCAGCCAGCACGTAGGCTTGGCCCCACCCCTCAGTGCATGCAGCCAATAGCGGGCGGCATGCTAGGCCCGCCCCTTACCCAGTGGCATGCTGATGCGCTCGCCGCCGTCTCTCGCGCGGAGTTTGCTGCGCTTAAAGGTGCCGCGGCGGCGGCGCACGTGCGGCCGCTCGCGGTCCACTTGCTGCAACAGCAGCGTTAGCTCGCGCTCAAACACCTCCAGCTCCCACTGAGCCAGAAGATGCTCGCGCCGCCGCAGCTGCTCTGCCTGTGACCGCTGCTCACGGGCCGCACGGGTCAGCTCCTCCTCGCGGCTCAGTAGTTCCTGTGCCCCGGACAGTGAAGGCAGTGGGGTCAGTCCGGTACGGGCCCTGGAGCCCGACCCCACTCCTCTCTACCCAATGGAGACCGGGGAGACAATCCTCCCCATCTCCGCATCCTCCAACCCTGGGACTCTGACTCCTCCCACCTTTTCTTTGGCCCGCAGCTCCTCGAAGAGGCCTTGGATCTCGCGCTTCCAGCCTTCCTGCATGGAATGGAAGGAGTCCCGCGGCATTTCCCGCAGGACCTGCGCCTCTAGCGCCTCCAACTGCTGCAGGATGGAGGCAAAGTCGGGCCTGCGATGGGGGTCCTGCGCCCAGCATTCTGCAGACACAGCAAGGAGTGGGTACAGAATAAGAAGGGGCCTGTGGGTGGATATGTCTTGGGCCAAGGAGCTCTGGCCCTCACCCTCCCGTACCATTCCCTTACCGTCCATGAGATGTGCGAAGGGCTCGGGGCAGGTGGATGGGATGGGCAGTGTGAGCTTGTTAACAGCCACTCCATAGGCCACAGCAAGGCAGTCGATGCCACGGTAGGGCACCTCCCCAGTCAGTAGTTCCCACAGCAGCACCCCAAAGCTGTGGATGAGACAAAGAATCTATGTCCCGTCTTCGACTCCTTGCTATTTCACCCCAAAGCAACCAGGAGTTAAATGGTTTGGGTCCCTACCCCTAGGCTCCGCCTGTCTGCCCAGCCCTAGATTTTTGGCAGCCTCCCTCTGTCTTCTGCAGCCCCACAGCTAACCCTGTCCAGCCTCCACCCAGGCCGCACCTCCAGACATCGCTGCCCTTAGAGAAGGTGGAGGCCTTGATAACTTCTGGAGCCATCCAGGCATAGGTGCCCGCAGCACTCATTTGTGTGGTTTTATGCCACTCGCGAGCCAGGCCGAAATCAGTGATCTTCAGGGTCTTGTGTTCCATGTCGTCACCCTCAATGGGCTGCAGCAACAGAACTGGGGAAGAAGAAGGGCAGGATTGTGGGTGCTCCAGGTTTAGGTGGCAGGGACAAGGGCAGAGCTGGGAGCAAACTCATCTGACAGATCCTAGCTGGATACTGGGGACACTGAGGTGATCCTGCCCTGGAGGGTTCACAGCTGGGGTTGGAGTAAATCAGACAAAAATAAAAATGCTGGGGAATGTTTATGGAGGGGCTATTAGTAGCCAGGTATTTTTACACTCAGTTCTAGCACACACAAAAATCTGTGAGGTAGACATCATTAGCCCAATTTTACAGATGAAGAAACTGAGCAAGAGAATGACTTGGCCAAGGGCATATAAAAATAAAGCAGAGATTCCAACCTAGTTTGTATGATTCCAAACCCAGTCCTATAATGTTTCCCTGATACTGCATTGACTAGAAACTGGCAGTACAGCAGCCTCTCAGTCTCATTGGCTTTAATTTCAAGAGAAACTCATGTTTTGTCATTTTGCTGAGACAGGAGTTTGAATCAACCTCTTGAGGTGGGGAGCAGGAAGGAAGGAACCCTTTGGTGAGAAAGGAGGCCCAAAAGGTGTCCATACCGCATTGTAGCTAGTGCAGCCACTCCCAGGGAGAGTAAGTCTCCAAAAGATAACTATTAGTGCAGTTGGATGTGAAGAGAAGGGTGGTGGGGTCTAAGAAAGTGATGGTTCTTGGCCAGAAAGGAGGAGCTTGGGATAAATGTAGGAGTGGATGATCAGACTTGGCAGGGGCTCATGGCTTTGGCCCAAATGGGGCCACCATACTCTGTACAGAGAGAAGCAGCAACTTGCAAATCTCTCATCAGGAAAAGCATAGCTCAAATGAGAGAATTTTAGAGGAACAGAAAGAGAATAAAGCCAGAATCATCAAGGGTCTGAAAGGGCCTCTACTTTTCTGGTTATAGACAATTGCACTATAGAGAAGTGACATTCAAACCAACTACGTTTCTGAACACACATCATTTCAGGGCACACCCCTCAGCTCTCCTACCCAGGTGACAGCACAGTAATGGGGGCAGCACAGGGTACTTGGGGGTGGAGTACCAGCATGCCCCTCGGTTAGGGGCGGGCCCCAGCACCTGACACAGCCCAGTGAGTCAGAGGAGCCTTCTCAGAAGAGGTGGCAGAACCAGGCTATTCATTTTTCAGGCCTAAAGCCACAACTCCTGATCCTACTGATGGCCAAGCTCTTGGGGCCTTGTGGGGGCACCTGGCACTGGTGCCCAACACTTCCCTGCTATCCTTGGCTCTTGGGGCCTTTGGCTGCTTGTGCTATTCCCTTCAGGGCCTCCCCTACCCTCGGCCTTTTCAGTTGCAGTGTTCCTTAGAGCCTGGCCTCTCCTCGACATCAGCTCACCACCCCCAGGCTGTCTTGGCATCTCCTAGGTGCCAGCCACTCATTGGCATCTCTGGGCCAGAAGTCAACGCAGCTGCCATCATCTCCCCTACCTCATGTCCATATGCCCTCAACAACCACCTTCATCACCCTACCTTGCCTGCCATTTCTCCTAATTCAGAGAATGGTCCTGCAATCCACCCTCTCCTCTGAGCCAAACTGGGGCTCAGTCATGGATAGTTGTTAAAGCGGAAAATGACCACAAAAGCTACCTCAGAGGGTTGTCTTGAGCATTACACAAAATCAGGCTTTTTAAAGCCTTAGCACAGGGTCTAACGTCTAGCATGGATGTGCTAAATGCCCATTGTCCTAAAGATTCTGCTGCTCACTGACATTTCTCTGTAGACTCTACTCCATCCTCTATCGCAACTTCTTCCAGGCTTCAAAACAGCCTCTGGCCTGGATGCTGGAGGTTCAGAACCAGACCATTGAATAAATCCCACATTCCCAAAAAGAAATGCAACAGGCTGAGGCAGGTAGGTGGAGTGGGACCAGGAAAAGGGGTCTGTGTGCTGGTGTTGGGGAGGGACTCCTGCCTCCTCTGGCGCCAGGACCCACCCACCCTCTTGAAGACCAACACTTGCTGCTTCCTGGCTGAGTCTCTAGCCACATATGGTACCTCACAGACTAGTGAAGCACATTTTGCACCAGCATCTCAGGCCAGGAAGCTAGCCTCCCAGGTAACATGAGGCCCAGGTAAAACCCACCCCCAGCTCGACCTGATACCTGTGAAGCCTCCTCTCCCCTATATCCCCTGTTTTTCTCCAAGTGCCTTGAATTTGTCCCAACTCTTCTGGTATCTAATGTAGACTTTTGGGTTGGGGCAGTCAGGAGCCACCTGGGAGAGAGGGGGCTGGAGATCCCCCCTCTCAGTGCCCCCTTAGGGCTCCCTGGCCCCCAGTCCCCACCCAGGCTGGCCTCTGTGGGGTGTGGGAGTGGCCTAGGCAGCTTACACCTCTTCTGCTTCCCTCCCATGGCCCCTACTTCTCCTTTCTGGGTGTCTGGCCCAGGTTTCCAATTGGAGGGGGGTCCTCTGGGGGAGAACTGGGGAGGTCAGACCCAGGCCGGGCTGGCTGGCCAGTCCTGTGACTCGTGGGCCTGGAGAATTCCCCCTCCTCTCCCCATCAGGCTTCCTCACAAGGCCCCCATTGTCCAGGAAAATCACGCCATTGTTTCCTGCCTGCGCCCCCCCCCCCAGTCCAGGGACTTCCCCCCCCCAATCCCGCAGACAGCACCCCAGGCCTAGGACTTGAGTCTGTAAGATGGGAGGCCAGGCTCAGGGAGGCTGAGGGCACCCTCCCAGCTCTTCACCACTGCCCAGACTCTGGGAGGGAAGCAGTGAAACTGGAGGGGATGGGGGTGCAATCCCTGGCTCCTTCCTCTCCCTTAAACCCCCACCCCCAGCTCTTTCCTCCCCTGCAGGCAGCTGGGCTGGGGAGGGAGCAGAAGCTGGAGCAGGGGCAGGAAGCCGGCTCAGGGGCAGCAGGAAACACAGGAAGCAGTGGGGAGGGTGGGGAGCAGGGGCCTGGGCTATTGTTCCATTTTCTCTGGAAAGAAAACTGGAGGAAAAACAGAAGACGAGTACCCTCCCCCTCCGGCTTCGGGGAATCCCCTTCAGGTTGCAGCAGGGAGTGAGGGTCCCTAGGTGGGTAGAACCCAGAAGTGAGGCTGAGGTGGAAACCGCCCTTTACTATAGTAGGTGGGGTGTCTGGAAGACATCTCCAACTCCTCCAGCCCTGGTGAGGACTTAGATATCACTGGGTTCTGGTGTTTTGCTACCCCCAGATCCCTTGTCCGTGGTCAGTCGAGGCCAGGAGGCTCAAAATATCCATGGTCCCCCCTCCAAGACCTGCCCATGCCTCTCCAGTAATCCCACTATCCCCTCCTGTACTTCCTTTTGCTCTATAGCTTACACCCTGGTCCCCAGAAGGCCCAGGCCTATGTCCCCACTACTGTGCTGGGTCCTGCCTCCTGGCCTTTGCTCTTGTCAGGCCCTGCCCAGTCATCCAACTGGGTACTTCTCGGAATGCTGACTGCTTTTGGCCTAGTGTGAAGCCTGTCTGCTTCAGGAGGCCCTCTGAACTGGTCACTCCTTGTCTTGGGCCCATGCTAAGCAGTGTGTGGGGCCTGAAATGGCTGCAAATGGAGTACCTCCCTGCTTGAGTCTGCCATTGCCCCACCACACCCACCCTAAGCACTGATTCCAGGTGAGGCCCTCTTGTGATCTAACCCTCAAATGTCCCCATCTACGGCTGAGGACCCACTGTGTGCTAGCATCAGACACCAGGGCTTGCTCAGTCCATTAAGCCATTTTCCCCTCCTGAGTACTCCCTTTTTACAGAGTCTGAAACTAACGCTCTGAGTTGAAATAACCACCTAGGGTCATGCAGCCAGGGGAAGGGGTGGGGCCAGAATTTTAGCCCTGGCCCCAGCCTGAACCACCACAACCACCACAGACAGGGTGGGGGGCAGGAGGGGGACCTTCCCCTCAGAGATCAATGTTCTGGAGGAGCTGCCCCTCACAAGTGAAGAGGAAAGCAGAGTACCAACAGTACAAGTGTGAACTTTGGGGGGAAAACGAGGAGTGCCAGGATCCGGTGCTCTGATTCCTTGAGGTGGTAGCCATGGCTAGGTACACACTGATGGCCTACCTGAGAGATCCCAAGTTTTTAAATTGGCAGCTATGGGCTAACTGGGATCTAGGACTTCTAGGGCGGGGGAATGGACTCTGGTATCTGGGACTCCTGTTTTGGGCACAGTGGGCATCCCAGTCAACTGGGACTCTCCTAGGACAAGAGCTCCTGCCTCTAATAAATTCCCAGGTAGGCTCAGCTGAAAGTTGACTATGCTTGGTGCCACCCTCCAACCATGCTCCCCAAAACTCACTGTTGTTGGACTTGAGGTCTCGGTGGATGACAGGCACCAGGGCCTCACAGTGCAGGTAGTGCATCCCACGGGCAATTTGCACAGCCCAGTTGACTAGCACATGGGGGGGCACACGCCGCCCAGCCAGGGCACGGCTGAGGGGCCCACCAGCTGCATACTCCATCACCAGGCACAGGTTGGGCTCCTCCAGGCACACAGCCTTGAGGGCAATGATGTTGGGGTGTGCCAACATAGCGAAAAGCCGGGCCTCCTGGCGCACACTCTCAGCTGTCACGCTGATGTCCTCATCGGGGTCCTGTCGGGCGGCCTTTACAGCCACCAGCTCGCCACGCCAGCTTCCTCGGTAAACCTTGCCGAAGCCACCAATGCCAATCACCTCCTCCAGTCGCAGCTCCTGGAAGCTGGCCACCTCGCAGGGGGGCGGGCCGCCCCGAGACACGTAGTTGGATGGAAAGATGCCTACCTGTCCACCCACCTGGCCCGCCCACCAGCCTTCATCCCCTGAGATAGCTGCATCCCTGGACAGCACCTCCACACGGTCACCCTTCCGCAGGGCCAGCTCGTCTTGCCCGTTGGGCTCGTAGTCAAACAAGGCTGTCCACACAGGGTTGGCATAAGCTGCTGCCTTCGGGGACCCCTCTGGCCAGCCTCCGCCACTGCCCCCGCCGCCCCCACTGCCACTGTTGTTCCATGACCCCAGCGGGCTCTTGAGGAAGAGGTTCTTCAAGGGCTCCATGGCTGGGAGCCGGCGTTGGGGGTTGTGGAGGACCTTCCCTGGGTGCCCCTGGTCCCCACCCCTGCTGGCTGCTGAGGCCCTAGTCCCAAAATCTGGGCATCCGGGTCTTGGCCCTCAGTCCCAGACCCACGCCTCTCTGGGGAGCCAGGAGTGTCGCTTCCCGGCCCGCCGCATCTCCAGCTTCTAGAGGAGGGCCACCCAGGGCAGTGTGGTCAGGCTCGGGGGATGGGACCCCGAAGTCTCCGGTGTCTCACCATTGCCAGCTTGGAAGGGCCCGGGTGTCCCTCAGTCCCGGAGCAGTCTTGGGAGCCTGGCTCCAACGCCTGCCAAGTGTGAGGTGGGGCCAGCGAGGGGCAGCGCCTGGACTCCGGTTGGGCCTTTTTGCGCAGGGCTGGCTGGAGTGTACCTAGTTGGGCCAAGCTGCCCCTTCCTGGCCCGGCTCCCTGGGCCGACCGCTCCAACCCCAAGTTCCCTTCTTCCTCCTCCCTTTGTACTTTGGCCCCGGGGGCGGGAGGCAGAGGTGGAGGGTGGAGTTTCACTTTTTTCCGCTCTTCTCCCTCCTGCAGGAAACAGCATCAGATGACGCGAGCGGGTAGCACCGCTCCCCTCTCAGAGGCTGCGGGCGGCTGAGCCTGGGTAGTTCCCCGGTAGGCGGGCGAGAAGGGGCAGAAGGAGGGGAAAGGTAGCTCCAACCTCTCATCACAACTGGCTTAGTATCGAGGTTGCTCTCTGCTAAGGACGGGCCACCACCGCCCTCTGCACCCGCATCAGCAAAGCTGTGTATAAAACCTGGCTTGGGAGTTTGGTCTTGGTTCCGAAGCAGGGCTGTGTGACCCATCCTCTCTGCGCCTCAGTCTCTTCATATCTGAAATAGGGAACAGAAGCTCTGCTTTGCAGAGCTAGTGAGATGAGGGTGGGGGAGATTCCGGAGGATGGAACTGGCTGCACCTCAGGCACTTGGAACGGGTTGTCTAAGATTCTCCTCTTCCTCTCACCTAGGGAACAATCCACTTCTTCATGCCCCTTCCCCAGTGAGCGAAAACCTGAGACTGTTGTTCTGAACTTTGCCCAGTGATTTGATTTAGAATAGTAGCTAAGTTGCCCTCACAACCGCTGAGTTGACCCCAATTGCTTTGAGCCTGTCACTTTAAAAAAACGACGCTATCCTATTTTGACTATTCTCGCCTGTTTGGAGGCTTGCCCTCTGCACTCCAAACCTGAGCTCTGACCCGGAAGTAGAGACAGCTCCAGGCGACAGACGCTCGTGACGTTTGAGGTCCAGCATTAAAAGGGGCGGACCAAGAGGAGCGTGTTCTGGTGGCGCTGAACTCTCGCCGTAGTTTTGGGGAATCCACGCCTACATCCTTTCCCCCACCTCCTGTAATTCATTTGAAGAGCTTTACGCCAATTAACTCTGCCTTTACCCAGTGGCCACTCATCCCTCTGGTTCCACCCAGTGGTTTTCGCTAAATTGGCAAAGCCTACGTTTGCGCATGCGCCCAAGCGCTTCTACCGTTTGGATTCTCTTCCAGTAGACCTGGACTCTGCGCACGCCCAAAGAGTTCCCCCACTTCTTTTCGCTCCACCGCCTCCCTGCGCTTGCGCATACATGCTGTCAAGTTTTCCTTTTCCGGGTCCCAACTGAGTCAGTGGGGCGCATGCGCCACTGCAGGCTGGCGGCTCGCGGCTCGCGGCTCCTTCTTCCGGCCTCCCCCTTGGGCTGGCTCCTACAGAAGCGGGGTGAACGCGGATCCCAAAGCGAGTGACCTGTGACCCCGGAAGTGGACCTCAGGGTCCTGGGGCTCTCCCCGGGTCGGAGCCGAGGAGCCGTTGCCTGTACCTCTGGAGCACCCACCCCACGCCCACCTCTGGATGCCGCCGAGGGGTGCCCGGCCCGTGCCCCGCGCCTGCCTGCCGGCTCGACCCCTCGGAACAGTTCTGGGCCGGGGGTGGGGGCCCGGGCCCCGCCCCTGATGCGGTTCCGCTGCCGCTCCCGGGCCACGCACCGCTGACTGTCCCGGCCGGCCCCGCCCCCTGCCTGCACCCTCGCCCCATCAATCCCTCGCCCTCGCTCGGGAAGGCCATGGCGTGAGCGCGAGGCCGGGCCCCGGGGCCCTCAGGCGCCAGGCGGGGCATGGGCCGGGGGCCGCCCCCATGAGGGTCCCGGGAGGAGAGCGCGCGCAGCAGCGGCGGGGCCATGGGGTCGCAGGTGTTGCAAATCCTGCGCCAGGGGGTGTGGGCCTCGCTCACCGGCGGTTGGTTCTTCGACCCACACCAGAGCACCTTCTCCAACTGCTTCCACCTCTACGTCTGGATCTTCCTGCTCACCTTTCCCTTCTTGCTGTACATGGTGAGACGCTGCCACCACCTGTAATTCCCGCCAGGGAAAGGGAGGGCAGATGGCAAGAAGGGTTGGTTGGTGGCCTGGCTGGGATTCGGGACCTGCCTTGAGCACTGTGGTGTGGAGAGAGAAATCACCTGCAGAGTTTGGGGTTGTGTGGATCAGAAGCCAGATTCTTCCTTTCCTTGGCTGGGTGACCTTGAGCATCTCACGGAATTTCTCTAGTTACAAGGCAGATCCCTTGGCAGGGTCTTTGTACTTGTTTCACAGAAGGGTGATGAACTCTTCTTGTGAATTTGTGAACTCTAGCCCTGACAGTGGTGGTAGGTCCACTCCATGGGGACAAAGCTGTAAGAGGAGGTAACTGATTTGCTGCCACCGCCAGGTCCTGCCCCCCAGCTTGATGGTGGCCAGCGTGTACTGCCTTGTGGTAGCTGTCATCTTTGCTACCATCAAAACTGTGAACTATCGGCTGCATGCCATGTTCGACCAGGGCGAGATTGTGGAGAAGCGCACCTCTACCATGGGGGAACCAGAGGAAGAGCCTGCCCAAGGGGACAGCAATCCGCTCAGGTGGGCGGGGCAAGGGCTCTTGTGGGGGATTGAGGGAAGGGTTGAGTACTTGTTTTGTCGATGGCCCTGGAATTGTAAGGGGACTCTTGAGAAGAGAGAAGCTATGGAGATGGCAGAGGAAGTACTAGATAAAGAGGTTAGGTTAGCTCAAAGCTAATGGCCCTTCTTCACTGCCAGGGACCCTGGAGTAGAGATGACAGTGTTTCGGAAAGTGAGTTCCACACCACCAGTCCGTTGTAGCTCCCAGCATTCCGTGTTTGGCTTCAACCAGGTCTCGGTGAGTGGTCTTGGCCCTTAGCTTCTCCCAGTCTTCTGGGAGCTTGTCCCCACCATGGGTATGTCCTGAACCTACTTCCTTCCCAGCTCGCTCCCTCATACCTTTCTCCATCTGCTCAGGAGTTGCTGCCCCGGATAGAGGACTCTGGACCCCTCAGAGGTAGGTGGCTGTTGGTCAGGGCTGAAGGTGGTGGTGTGGAAACGGGATGGCACGCAGCTGCCCTGGGGTCTTGCTGATGCCTCTGGGGCTGTGGTTGTAGACATCAAGGAGCTGGTGCGGGAGCAGGGCAGCAACAATGTGATTGTGACCTCTGCTGATCGAGAGATGCTTAAGCTAAGCTCACAGGAGAAACTGAGTAAGTGGGCATGATATGGAGGGAAGACTACGGTTTTGACTTTGAGTCATCCAACTGCGCTACCCTGGGGCTCTCTTTGTTCTGGATGGGGCCTCCTCAGGGTCCTACACCAGCTGGGCTCTCAGGGAAGGCAGAGGCCATAAGACCCCTTAGCCACCAGTTCCTTTCACAGTGTGCCCTTCACTCACCTTCTGCCTTCCTTTCTTCTGACAGTTGGAGATCTTCCCCAGACGCCCCCAGGGGCTGCCCCAGACCCCTCTCTTCCCAGCACAGATTCCTCAGAACGTTCTCCCCTGGCTGGAGATGGAGCCCCCTGGAGTGGGAGCAGTGTGGCTGATACTCCCATGAGCCCACTACTAAAGGGAAGCCTCAGCCAGGAGCTGAGCAAGAGCTTCCTGACCTTGACCCGGCCCGACCGGGCCTTGGTGAGGACTAGTAGTCGAAGGGAACAACGCCGGGGAGTAGGTGGCTACCAACCCCTGGAGCGTCGGGGCTCAGGAGAGCCCATGCCCCAGAAAGCTGGCTCCTCAGATTCCTGCTTCAGCGGCACTGACAGGGAGACGTTGAGCAGCTTTAAGAGTGAGAAGACCAATTCCACCCACCTGGACAGTCCCCCTGGTGGGCAAGCCCCTGATGGCAGTGACACAGACCCACCCTCTGAGGCTGAGCTGCCAGCCTCACCAGATGCTGGAGTCCCCTCAGATGACACACTGCGTTCCTTTGACACAGTCATAGGAGCAGGGACACCGCCAGGTCCAGCTGAGCCACTCCTGGTTGTGCGGCCCAAGGACTTGGCCCTGCTCCGGCCTAGCAAACGGCGGCCACCCATGCGAAGACACTCCCCACCTGGCCGTGCCCCTCGGCGGCCCCTGCTGGAAGGCGGGGGCTTCTTTGAGGATGAAGATACCAGCGAGGGCAGTGAACTGAGCCCAGCCTCCAGTCTCCGATCTCAGCGCCGCTATAGTACTGACAGCTCCTCTTCTACTTCCTGCTACTCTCCTGAGAGCTCCCGGGGTGCAGCAGGGGGGCCTCGGAAGCGAAGGGCCCCCCATGGAGCAGATGAGGGGAATGCTGTGCCCCCTAAGCGACCCTATGGGACCCAGCGGACGCCTAGTGCTGCCAGCGCCAAAACACATGCTCGTGTGCTGAGCATGGACGGAGCGGGGGGTGATGTCCTAAGGGGCCCCCTGGCTGGCTCCAAAGCTGAGCTGGAGGCCCAGGCCGGGGCAGAGCTGGCTGCCGGTGAGCCTCCTGCACTGCCTGCTGAGGCCCGCAGGGGACCTGCTGCCAACCAGCCTGGCTGGCGGGGGGAGCTGCAGGAGGATGATGCTGTGGGGGGAGGTAAGTGCCAGCTCCAGGGCTGGGGAGGGAGGTGAGCTAGGTAGGGGCTTGGGTTTGGGCAAAGGGCAGGTGGGAGTGGACCTGAGCAGAGTTGGTTCAGCCTCCGTCTCAGGCAGCAGATGGATGTGGACTCAGCAATTGAGTGACATCGTCTGTCAAGCCCCTCAGATAAGCAGGGGAAACAGGTCCTGCATTTAGTGCCTGAAGCCTCTGCCCCTTGAGGACTCTCAGCATCCACGTTCATCCTCCTGGGCCACAGTGGGGCAGGATAGACCATTTCGTCCTTATTTCCAAATGTGGAAACTGAGATACAAGTGATTAGTGACCTGGCTGGGCCCTGGAGCCAGGGCATGGTTGGGCTAGGCCTGACCTTATCTCCAGGCAGGAGCACCTGTCCTTCCCCCACCCCCACCTCTGTTCAATCCACTGTCACTTATGCTCGGAGGTCTCTCTCTGGGCAGCGACTGAGGAGACTGGCAAGCGGGACCGCTCGAGCAGTGTGAGGAGGACCCAGGCCATCCGGAGGCGCCACAACGCAGGCAGCAACCCCACTCCTCCAGCATCTGTCATGGGTTCGCCCCCCAGGTGAGCTCCTGCCACCAGTTTGGGAGGTCATGGGGCCAGCTGGCTGTGGGTGGTACTGACCTACAGCTGACCCTCCCCAGCAGCCTGCAGGAGGCCCAGCGGGGCCGGGCCGCCTCCCACTCCCGGGCGCTGACACTGCCCTCTGCCCTGCACTTCGCCTCCTCACTTCTGCTCACCCGGGCCGGTGCCAACGTGCACGAGGCCTGCACCTTTGATGACACCTCCGAGGGGGCTGTGCACTACTTCTACGATGAGAGCGGTGAGCCCCTCCCTGAGTCCTGTGGCCCAGCCTCTGGCCCCGCCTGGCCTGCCCTCTCTTTGTCTCCTGCTGAGGGTCTTCATCGTCCCAACAGCAGTGCCCCCTGTTAGGCACGTACTACCCACTGGCTCTGTGGTGAGTGTTTTACCTGCACCACCTGACCTCAGACTTGTAACCTCTTTGAGGTGTAGGTTGTCTCGTTGTCCCCATTCTGCTTCAGGAAACTGAGGCACAACCTGAAGGCACAGGCTAAGTGGTAGAACGGGGTCCATACTCAGGTGGCTGACTGTGCAGCCCAGGCCCTTGACCAGTCAGCCTTCTCTCCAGCTCTCGTCTTCAGGGGCTCTTGCCATCCAGGGACATGGCACAAGGTTCTGCTTCTTTTGATGGCCTTGCTGCCCACATGGGTCAGGCTTTCTTTTGTCCCTGATATGTTGCCTCTTGTCCCATACCCCGCCCCAGGCATACGGCGTTCCTACACCTTTGGTCTGGCTGGAGGCGGCTATGAGAACCCCGTCGGGCAGCAGGCGGAGCAAGTAGCCAACGGGGCCTGGTGAGTCTCCCAAGTGTTTGCTCCCATTTTGGGGACATTTTCTCCCCTTCTACTGGGCTGGGGAAGGGGAAGTTCAGAACCTCTAGTAGGAGAGGAGGGTGAAGGGCAGGCCTACAGAGATCCCTTGGGTTGCCAGCTCCATGACACTTGTAAGCAGAGGCTTTGGGGCCTTCTAGGAAGCCCAGGGCCTTTGAGGGGAGGCACTTCTGCCACCTGCCTCTTCTGGACCCCCCTCTGCCATGCTTCTTGTAGGTATTTGAGCAACCCGCTTGGGCCCTTAGTCATAGCCTGGTGTCAGCCTCAACTCCATTCTATCTCTGGGCTCACCAGTGGCCCTGACCCTCATGGCTATGATTCCCACAGGGACCGCCACTCACATTCCTCTAGCTTCCACTCAGCTGATGTCCCTGAGGTGGCAGGTGGCCTGAACCTGCTGCAGCCGAGGCCTGTGGTTCTACAGGGCATGCAAGTACGCCGAGTGCCCCTGGAGATCCCGGAGGTGAGGAGCCCACTATCAGGGAAGGACTTACAGGAGGGGCAGTGTGGGGTGGGGGGCAGATCACTGAACCTTCATTCAGGTACCCAGGGGGACAGGCTGCTGGGTGAGGGCTCCAGTGGCTCTGCAGTCTGTCCTGTCCTTTGATGGCCGGTGCTGGGTGTGCAGGCCCTGGGTCTCAATGGTTCAAGGAGTTGCTTATTCAACAACATGTCTGGATAATTTTCTTTTTATCATGGAGGGACCCATAGTCAGTGGAGACGATGGATTTTAGCAACGATACCTGCAACTTACTAGTGACTGCTGCCCCTGTGCTGGGCACCTGACACATGGGATTGCTTGGGGACACTGTTCATGATTATCAGTTTAGCAGTTATGAATAGTGCCCCCTTTCACTCCTAAAAGTGTCCTGATTTGGACAGTAGGTTGCAGGATTAGGCCAATGATGGAAATAACTAAAAACATGGGGAAATTCAGAGTTTAAAGTACAGTCATAAAAGCACCTACGTATCTAATGCCCAGGGCCAGAAACAGACCAATGGGCATCACTCAGATGCTCCACATGCTCCCACCTAATGTGTATATTCGTCTTAATCTTCATATGAGGTACCAGCACTGTCCTTACATAGCTGCCAGCCACCTCCAGAGGCAGGGGCTATGTGTCTATGGCTCTCCATCTTATCCCCAGGGCCTACCTAGCACAGGGCAGGCCCACGGTTGTTCCCTATAAGTATTTGTTGAATGAAGTTATAAGCCTGGAGAGGTTAAGTAGTTTGTACAGAGCCTCACAGAACTGGCATTGGCACCAAGCCTGCCCCCAGGGCTGATGCCCTTTGTATGCTAGGGTGGGCTGGTTAGAGTGACCCTGATGGCTCTGTCCAGGACGTGGGTACCATGTGCACTGAGTCCAAAGGACAAAGTGGATTTTACTGGAGCGCAGGCAGAGGGAGGAGATGCTGCCTGAGTGTGAAGATAGACACAGGAGCTAGTAACTCTGGACTCTGGCAGCCCCAGTCATTGAGCCATGTCCTGGGATCCTGGAGCAAGGAGCAGACCCTTGCAGTGGAAGGGCAGGCAGGCCACAGGGCCGCTAGAAGGTGGGGCTTTCTGTTCTAGAGGAGATGGTCGACCAGCCAGTGTGCTGGGGTTGGGGTGGCGATGAGCCATGTGGGGGGGTGAGGGGCTGATGGCCGCGGCTGTGGGGACTGCAGTTTGACCTGCTGGACCAGGACTCCCTGCACGAATCCCAGGAGCAGACGCTGATGGAGGAGGCGCCGCCCCGTGCCCAGCACAGCTACAAGTGCTGGCTTTTTCCCGGTCGGTGGACCTCTGTGCGCTATGAGCGGCTTGCCCTGCTGGCCCTGCTCGACCGGTAAGTGCCCACCTGCCTCAGTCCCCAATCCTTGGAACGCCCTTGGCCCATGGCCTTCCAGACCTCGTGAACCTGTGGAGGCCATTATGGCACCAGAGAACCTGTCTGCTGGAGGTCACTGAGGGTACATTCAGGGCTAGAGTCTGCAGTGAGGTTTCTTTAGGTTCCTCTGGGGTGCAAAAGGGTGGCCAAGTGGGTGGTGTTCATCACCCCATTTTTCTCAATTTCTGCTCAAAATAAACTATTCCTTTAGTTTATTTTTTAAATTTTTTTTAATTGTTTTTGACAGAGACAGAGAACAGGGGGAGGGCCCAGAGCAGTCTCCATAGTTGTACATCATCAGTTTTCAACACAGTTTTCATTCTACACAGATGGGGATGGGGGCGTGGGGACGCACAGAGCAGGAATTGGTGCGGGCCTCCTGCATAGGAGGCACATCCCAGTTCAGCATATGAGTCCACCCGGGCTGGGGCCAGGATTCAATCCTTGGTCCCTGGGGCTGCAAAGCAAGCGCTTAACTTGCTGATCCATCCTGGCTTCCCTTCCTTTAGTTTATTCTACTTGTTTGTGTAGTAGATTTGGTGAAATTGAGCCCTATAGCCTAAAACTGATAAACCATTTGTCTCAGCCTTCCCATTTCTCAGGAAACAGGCCCAAAAAATCAGAGAAGTCAGATGACTTTTATTGTCTGTCTGGGGGCTCTGGGTTTTTCCACGCACTGTGACTGATGTGTGTTGGGCACTGCCTGTGTGCATAGCATGATATTCCTGAGCCGGAGATGGGCAGGTTCCAGGAGTGGTAGCACCTGGAACCCTCAGGGTCTAGAGGGGACAAAGATTGGGATGCAGAGTAGCCACAGGGTGGCTTCCTAGAGCAGGTACAACCTGGCCCCACCCCTGAGAGGTCATAGGTTTGGGTATTCAGAGGATGTGGGCTGGTGTGAGCACAGGTCCAGATGGAAGCCTTTGTGGCCAAGTTCTCCCCACCCAATCCCCTCCCGACTCCTTGCCCCACTAGCTGGTGAGGAGGTAGGTGCACCCTGACCCTGCTGTCTCTTCAGGACACGGGGGCTGCTGGAAAACATTCTCGGCGTCGGCCTAAGCAGCCTGGTTGCCTTCCTGGGCTACTTATTGCTGCTCAAGGGCTTCTTCACTGACATCTGGGTCTTCCAGTTCTGCCTGGTCATCGCCTCCTGCCAGTATTCCCTGCTGAAGGTCAGGTCTGGCTCTTTGGTTCTCCTCCCCTCATCCCTTCCCATGACTTATCTTGAAAGGAGTAGGCTAGAAAGCAAGTAAGATGCCTCAGATCTTCTATCACTAGCCCCTTGTCTTACAAATAGAACTGAGGCTTAGGACAGTTCAGAGTCCCGCCCTGGTAATAGCCCAGTGGTGGAACTCTGTCACTCTGTGGCGCTGGCTCTCATTCCTGATGTAGCTCCCATCTCTTCCAGAGTGTCCAGCCTGATGCGGCATCTCCCATGCACGTGAGTACCAAAGGAGCTGCACCTGTGCCCAGGAGGCGGAGCTGAGGCCAGGTGGGGTGGGATCGGCTGGGGGAGGGCAGGGCTCCCTCACCCTCCGTGAGGCCCCAGGTCCTCAGTCCTGCTCCTCTCACCCTACCACACTTTCTCTTGGGGCCAGGGCCAGGCCTGGGGCGTGTGTGGGCATGTGTGTGCAGGGTAGTCAGTGGGGAAGGCCCAGCTCCTCATGGGCTCACTCCCCAGGGCCACAACTGGGTGATCGCATACAGCCGGCCTGTCTACTTCTGCATCTGCTGTCTGCTCATCTGGCTGCTGGATGCCCTGGGTTCGGCTCTGCCCTTCCCACCTGTCTCCCTCTACGGCCTCACACTGTTCTCCGCCTCCTTCTTCTTCTGTGCCCGTGATGTGGCCACAGGTGAGACTGGGCAGGGCTGCTGTGGCCCCGGGGAGGGAGGCCACAAGGGTGGGCCCAGGATGGCCTGCAGGCTGACTGATCCTTCTCCTCCTGCCAGTGTTCACGTTGTGCTTCCCGTTCGTCTTCCTCCTGGGCCTCCTGCCCCAGGTCAACACCTGCCTCATGTACCTGCTGGAGCAGATAGATATGCATGGCTTTGGGGGCACAGGTATGATGCCCACAGTTGACTTGGCGGTTGAGGGGCAGTATGGAGCCCAGGCTCTAGTCCTTTGCTGAGCCTTCTCCCGCATTGATACTGTGGATTCTGAGAGCCTGTCTTCCCCTCCCCTCCCCTCCCCGGCAAGTGGTTTAGACCAGAGAAAGCCAGAAGCTCTGGAGGCCCTGGGCTGGGGATGGGGTCCGAGGGAGTTGAGGGGCAGCTTGGAGGGTGTGAGGTGAGGTGCCAGCAGGTAGGAATAAAGCTTTAGCTGCTGATTCTTACCTTGCAGCCGCCACCAGCCCTCTCACTGCAGTCTTCAGCCTTTCCCGCAGCCTGCTGGCTGCTGCTCTGCTTTACGGCTTGTGTCTGGGGGCCATCAAGGTAGGGATGACCTGTGGGGTGGGGGTCATGCTGAGACCCAGAGGGGTTGTTGGGACAGAGCTGTGAATTAGGCTCAGCAGTGGCTTCTCCCATGGGGGAATCACCCCCACCCCCCATGCTTACCCTTACCTCCCCTGACCAGCATGGGTTCTCTCCCCAGACTCCTTGGCCAGAGCAGCACGTCCCGGTCCTCTTCTCCGTCTTCTGTGGTCTCCTGGTGGCGCTGTCCTACCACCTGAGCCGGCAGAGCAGTGACCCCACTGTGCTCTGGTGGGTGCCTGCATGTGCCTGTCTGCATACACACATGTATTTGTGTGTATATGTCTTTGCATGGCAAGGGGTGGGCAGATCTGTGCCTGTGCTTGTCACTGATTGACCCTGGGAGGGGGAGTAGTTCTCCCCAGACCCAGGCCCCTGACTCTTCTCATGTACCCCAGGTCTCTGATCCGTAGTAAGCTCTTCCCTGAGCTGGAGGAGCGGAGCTTGGAGACAGCCCGCATTGAGCCCCCAGACCCACTGCCAGACAAGATGCGCCAGTCGGTGGTGAGGAGCCAGAGTGTGGGGCTCTGGTCTCAGGGTGGGGGGCTGGGAGGGGATGTGGTCAGCCACTGGTGGCGGGGACTCAAGCTGATTTTTCCCGGCCCTGCAGCGTGAGGTCCTGCACTCTGACCTGGTGATGTGTGTGGTGATCGCTGTGCTCACCTTTGCCATCAGTGCCAGCACCGTCTTCATTGCACTGAAGGTTCGTGTGGCACTGGCTACCGCCTCCCCGTTGGCCCTTGCAGGAGCCTCTTCAACCTGAGGGCCCTGGGCAGCCCTGGCCTCATGGCCCCTTGGCCCCTGGCTGGCCTGTGCCCAAGCCCCCTGTGGCCCCTTGGTCCACTCCCCATGGCTCAGCCTCCGGCCTCTCCCTTTTGCAGTCGGTGCTGGGGTTCGTGTTGTACGCGCTGGCTGGGGCTGTGGGCTTCTTCACACATTACCTGCTGCCACAACTCCGCAAACAGCTACCGTGGTTCTGCCTGTCGCAGCCTGTGCTGAAGCCGCTGGAGTACAGCCAGTACGAAGTGCGTGGTGAGTGTCCGCCCCAGGCTGGAGCTCCGCAACCCCACCTGCCCTGATTTCCCTGTTGACCTCAGTGTTGTCCTCTGGGTTCAGTACCAGCAGGGGCAGCCTCTGCGTGCGCTGCCAGGGCCCTTTCCTGCCAGCTTGGCCCCAGCTTGGCCCCAGCTTGGCCCCAGCTTGGCTGGCCCCTGCGCTGTTCTTACCACGTCTGCTCTTCCCTTTTCTGTTCACCTGTGTTTTCTGAGCAGATGGAAGAATTCCAGGGCCTTAAAGGGCTCGCTTGTCTGGAATCACAAACTGGTTACCAGTGGACGACATCTGCCTGGTGCACATTTTCACTTGGGTGGTACAACTCACACACCCTTGAGCCTGTATTTAAACATCTGGACTTTCCATACAAAGGTCTCCAGGCTTTGTTTTTCTTAAACAGTGAAAGATTTCACCTACTGGGCCAGCATCTCCATGTGGCTAGTTAGCTCAAGCCATCTGGCAGTGGCCTCTTCAGAAGGGTCCTTCAGAGGGGCCTTACCCAGCCTGCCCTAGCTATGGTGGGCTTCTGCAATGTCCTTGTCAGCCCTTCTAGTACCTTCCTTAAGCCCCTAAGGTGCTCTGGCTGGGCTTTATCACCTTTATGTGAGCTGCCGAAGATCACTACCTCCACTCAATGTCTCTAGGTATCCAGAACCCCACATTTGGGTCAGCCCTCCCTCCAGGTTTCCTCTGGGGGTGCATCTGTTCTGCCCTGCAGTGGGAGAGGAGTGTGGAGGGCTAGGTGCTGACCAGCAATCCTGCCTTTTGTTGCAGGTGCTGCCCAGGTGATGTGGTTTGAGAAGCTGTACGCTGGCCTGCAGTGTGTGGAGAAGTACCTCATCTACCCTGCCGTGGTGCTCAATGCCCTCACAGTGGACGCCCACACTGTCGTCAGCCACCCAGACAAGTTCTGCCTCTAGTGAGGATTGCCTCCCCCCCCCCGCCCCCACCTATCCCACCACCTACACACGGGGAAACTGAGGCCGAGAGGGAATGAGAGCTGCCTTAGTTGCCTAGCAAGCTAATGTAGGACCCCAGCTCCTGACACTTCTTGTTGAAACAATTGACTCTTTGAAAGCAGATGTGTCCCCCAAATGTGTCTAAAAAAGGTGATCTCTTTAGAAGTTGGAGACTGAGTCACTGGCTGAAAAGAGTCGGGCCAGCTGTGCAGAGCCCAGGCTGGGGCAGGCGAGGGATAGGCACTACACCTGCTGTCCCCTGAGCCGCTGCTGGACACCTAACACCTGCCCCTTGCCCATAGCTGCCGGGCGCTGCTGATGACCGTGGCTGGGCTGAAGCTGCTGCGCTCGGCCTTCTGCTGCCCACCTCAGCAGTACTTGACCTTGGCCTTCACGGTCCTGCTCTTTCACTTCGACTACCCACGCCTCTCCCAGGGCTTTCTGCTCGACTACTTCCTCATGTCCCTGCTCTGCAGCAAGGTGAGCTGGTGGCCAGGTTACAGACTTCAGATTGTACAGTGGGAGCAGAACTCTTCTGCCTCTGGGGGGTGGGGGCATGACTTCCCCAGGGGCCTACACCCCTCATAGCCGCTGCCCCACAGTAGCTCCTCTGTGGGACTTTGCAGCAGCTTCTCTAGGGGCAGAGAGGAAACTGTGGTTTAGAGTTTAAGTGACTTGCCTCAGGTCCCTATGAGAATTGGTGGCTAGCCGGGATTTGAATTCAGGTGTTTCTGACTTCACATTCCTTTTTCTAAAATCATGATACTTCACCACCTTCCTGGTAAGCAGTTAAGATAGGACTTGGCCATGTCCTCTAGACACCAACCTCTGGGTTCTGCCCCTTTGCCAGCCATGGCCCTGGAGCCCAGTTACGAGCTGAGTTTCAGAAGCCCTTAGGGCCTGTGTATATATGGACTGCTCTTAGGATTCCCCAGTTGGGTCACACTGAACAAAGGAACGTTCTCTGGCACTGTACTGGAAGCCTGCAGCGGGACCCCAGCACAGACCTGAGCCTTTTTTCCACTCCCTTGGACATTCTAGTCTTGGTTTTCTGGTCTGGCCCAGGATGATGAACATCCAAACTGTGTCCCCCACTGAGGGCAGTGCCTGTGACTGTCTACTGACTGTCAGTACCATAGTCAGGGCCCAGCCTCATCACTGACAGAGGCCTGGCCTGAGCGAGTCATTTACCTGCTTTACTTTGAACCTCAATTTATCCACCTGTAAAACGGGACAGCAGTAGGAAGCTCCTTGGGTGTTTGTATGAATTAAATGGCTGACGCCCCTTTAGAGTAGTTGCTTTGTTGGGGGTTGATAATGGTAACAGGTGCTTTGAACCAGGTCCAAGAAGGGCTGGGAGTGACCTTGAGCAAGCTCCCACCTGCATAGGCAGTGGGGGAGCCCCAACGCTCTTGAGTGGGCACTTGGTAGACCCCGCTTTTGTGAATTACTTCGTATCTCTTACCTTCTCCCCCTCTGACCTGCCAGCTGTGGGACCTGCTGTACAAGCTGCGCTTTGTGCTGACCTACATCGCACCCTGGCAGATCACCTGGGGCTCAGCTTTCCACGCTTTTGCCCAGCCCTTCGCCGTGCCACGTACCCAGCCTACTGCCCCTCTGTCTGGATGGGGATGTGCAGGGAGGGCCATGGCCTGGGGTTGGGGTGTGGGAGGGTTGGTGGTATTGGGTTTGTGAGGGGGTCCAGGGAGAGTCCACTGTGCTGGCCACCTCCTTGACTCGTGCCCAGACTCGGCCATGCTGTTCGTTCAGGCTCTGCTCTCGGCTGTCTTCTCCACACCACTCAACCCCCTGCTGGGCAGCGCCGTCTTCATCATGTCCTATGCACGGCCCCTCAAGTTTTGGGAGCGCGACTACAAGTGAGTCTCCCAGAAGACAGGCATGCTGCTCAGAGGAATCCCGGGAGGAGGGGGCTGCGGATGGGACAAGGAAGGGTGCTGGGACAGGATGGAGGAGTTGGGAGCCCAGGCTGGATGGGGTGTAGGGAGGGGACAGGCTTCAGTGGGGTATATGACACGACAGGCTACAGGTGGCTGACCTGATGGAATAAAACCCAGGCTAAGGCCTTGGGCTCACACCCTGGTCTTCTTGGCTGTGTGGTCCCATGTGTGTCACCTCTTGTCCCTGAGCCTCAGCCTCCTGTGTAACAGGGCTGTCACAGCATCTGCCCTGAGCACAGGTGGTGTGAGCTTGGGGAGGATGTGGGGGAGGGCCAGTGGAAATCGTCATCTGAACTTTAGGCAGCCTTATCAACTGTGTTGCTCTCTCTGCACAGCACTAAACGTGTGGATCATTCCAACACCCGCCTGGTCACACAGCTGGACCGGAACCCCGGTTTGTACCTACCATCCAGGGGGCTTTCAGGTAGGGCCTCTTGGAGAGGGAGCCTCGCTTAATTGTTACTTTGCCCACTCATCTGTCCTGGGTTCCAGGCGCTGATGACAACAACCTCAACTCCATCTTCTACGAGCACTTGACACGCTCGCTGCAGCACACACTGTGTGGGGACCTGGTGCTGGGCCGCTGGGGCAACTATAGCCCTGGCGACTGCTTCGTCCTGGCCTCCGACTACCTCAATGCCCTGGTACACCTCATCGAAGTAGGCAATGGCCTCGTCACCTTCCAGCTGCGTGGCCTGGAGTTCCGGGGTAAACCATGGGGCTGGGCCTGACGCAGGGTTTGTAGTGTGTGAGGGCTGGACTCTAGTCCAGTCTGCCCTGGTTTGCTGGATAACCTTGAGCAAGGTACTCTTCCTGCCTGGGCCTGGCTATGCCACTCTGAGCATTTAGGTGGCAGGGTCTCCTTTGGCCAAGACCTGTCCCTGCCCTGACTGAGCTTCAAGTGACTGAACTGGCTTCTATGGGGGAAGCTTAGGCCTAGAGCTCTGGGTTCTGCTGGCCTTCTCTGGCATCTTGGGCTTGGCTCAAGTTGGGTGCCATGGGTAACCCCTGGTGAGTTAGCTAGCTCCTTGCCCTCAGGAAGACATATACGTTGGATATATGCTTCAGAAGAGGCCCCTTGGGGTGCAGAGGGGCTCTAAGTACAGCTCACGAACACCATGAATCTGAGCAAGTCACTCATCGGGGAGCTTCAGTCTTTGTCTCTATTGATGAGGAACCAGAGCCCTGTTACCCCTGCTCCCACCGCACTGTGGCCACTGGGAGTCAGGAGGAAAGGGGCTCGTTTGTTAATTTACTCCCATCCTCCCAGCAGCAGTGGTGAATGGCACAGGCCTCTGATGCCATGCTTGAGCACCCTGGAAAGGAGGCAGGCAGGGATGTCCTAGTGGCCCCCTGACTGGGCACCCTTCCCCTGCAGGTACCTACTGCCAGCAGCGTGAGGTGGAGGCCATCACAGAGGGCGTGGAGGAGGATGAGGGCTGCTGCTGCTGTGAGCCTGGCCACCTGCCTCGGGTCCTGTCCTTCAATGCTGCCTTTGGGCAGCGCTGGCTGGCCTGGGAGGTAACAGCCAGCAAGTACGTGCTGGAGGGCTACAGCATCAGTGACAACAACGCAGCCTCTATGCTACAGGTCTTTGACCTCCGCAAGATCCTTATTACCTACTACGTCAAGGTACGGCAGTGGTGTCTGGGCAGCAGGGACCCCACTAGGGAACGTTCACAAACCAGGAGCATCCCAAGTGCCATCTTCTGGATCATTGGGAGCCTGTTTTTCCCAAGCAATGTAGAGACCTCAGGGAGTTTATTCTCCAAAATGCCACTCTGGATTGTGGGCCTTAGGGGCCCCAGTGGCCTGTGTGGCTCTGACAGTGGGATGCCCACGGTGGAGGGCTGTCATCCTCCTCCAGAAGGTTCACCTTGGGTGCTTGTGGGGCCCAAATTAGAAATGTCCTCTGGGCAAGAAAATTAATTGGGAGATGGTCTGCCTGAAGCCCACAGTGACCCCACAGCCATCCTACCCCCACTCACCCCACTAGGCTCCTGTTCCCCCTTCCTCTTGCTAAGGGGACAGTCTAGCCCTACTCAGACTACACCCACCCGCCACCACCATGGTGATACTAGGGCCAAGCTGCCAGCTGCCAGGTAAGTTCCATGTGTTGGGAACTGGTGAGAGCCCACCCATAGCCATGGCCTCCCAAGTATCCTCCAGGGCTTTAGTTGAGGCCCTTGGCTTTCCCCAGCTTGTACGGTGGTCACAGTCATTTGTCTAGGCTCTTAGCTTCTCCATGGCCCACCAGAGCCACTCTGCTGGACACCCCTGCTTCCTGGGTGTCCTCTGTTCATGGCCAGCTGCACCACATCTCCTAGCCCTGGACTTCCCACCCTTTCTCCAGGCTGAGAGCCAGCCCTGGCAGCTTCATCCCAGGACGGCACATGGAATCCCAGTACCTCGCTGGCTGTTCACCTGCCAGCCTCCCTGCTCATCCATCCATGCTGGCTGTGCCAGCTGCCTGCCTTCCAAAAGCTCCTCTCCATTTATCCAAACCCCTGCTTAGAAATTAGCAGTCTCTTAAGGAGTTCAGGATCCCCTGACTTTGAGCATAGGATGCCTTTTTTTTTTGGAGGGGAGGCCCTGTGGCTGTCACACTTCATCTGCCTAAAGAACCCTTGTGACCCGGGGGCACTCAAGCCCCATTGGCCTGCAGCCAGCCCCACTACCTCAGCCTGACCTCTGAGACCTGGGCCGTAGCTGTAGCTCCGTTTGCCCTGTTATTTAACCTCAGGCAGGTCTGTGTCTGAGCCTCAGCTTCCTTACAAATGGGGCATCCTCTGAGGCAAACATTGGCCACATTGTAGGACTCTTTAGGGGACGGTCTATAAGGAGGGGTGCTTCCTGTCTTGCTCTCCTTTCCTCCCTGGCTTAGGGGAGAGGAGCAGACTTGCCTGTGTGGCTTCAGGGAGCTGAGATGGGACATGAAATGAGTGTCTTAGGAAGCAGACATCAGCTCAGTCTGAGGGAGAAGCCTCTTTTACCCTGATGCTTGCTCTTACAGTGGCCAGGCCAGGGTACTACCCCAGGCACTGGCCCAGCCCTGATGCCTGCCCTCTCCTCAGAGCATCATCTACTATGTGAGCTGTTCACCCAAGCTAGAGGCCTGGCTGGGCCATGAGGGCATAGCGGCAGCCCTGCGTCCTGTACGGGCACCTGGCTATGCTGATTCGGACCCCACCTTCTCGCTGAGTGTGGATGAGGACTATGACCTCCGCCTCTCTGGCCTTTCGCTGCCCTCATTCTGCGCCGTACACCTTGAGTGGATCCAGTACTGTGCCTCCCGGCGCAGTCAGGTGCGGCCACTACCACTCTGGACTGCCTTCTCCCCTCCCTGGGCCTGGTCCCCAGCCCCCTCCCCAAGTTTCTTGTCCCAAGTCTGAGCTGGGCTCTGGTGATGGGGTTCCTTGTACCACAGCCTGTGGACCAAGATTGGAACTCGCCACTGGTCACGCTGTGTTTTGGCCTGTGTGTGCTGGGCCGCCGGGCGCTGGGGACAGCCTCGCACAGCATGTCTGCCAGGTGAGTGCCCACAGGTTCAGTTGGGCCTCCCACTCTCCCTTCCACACCATCAATGGAGAGTCCAGGCCGGGGTCCCCCAGGAACCACCTCAGTCCTTCTTTCAGTGTGGCTCTTGTCATGGGCAAGGCACCTCCCAGTTGTGACCCTGTCTGCTCCTCACCACCCTGTGAGGGACCCGGGGCAGAGGCTTGTCAGGATGGGGAAACCGAGACCCAGCATGAAGTCTCTGCGCAGACTACTTACTACACATGGAGCCAGAGCTCAAGAACCTTACATTCGCCTCCTGCTCCTTTTTCAGCCTGGAGCCCTTTCTCTATGGCCTACACGCCCTGTTCAAGGGGGACTTCCGCATCACCTCTCCACGCGATGAGTGGGTCTTTGCTGACATGGACCTGCTTCACCGTGTGGTGGCTCCTGGGGTTCGCATGGCTCTCAAGCTTCACCAGGTGGGGAGAGGTGTGCCCGGGCAGGGTGGGCAAGTAGGGGGTGAAGTTACTCCCGCAGACTCTGGCCCTTCCACCCTCCCTGCAGGACCACTTCACATCCCCAGATGAGTATGAGGAGCCAGCTGCCCTATATGACGCCATCGCAGCCAATGAGGAGCGGCTGGTCATCTCACATGAGGGCGACCCAGCCTGGCGCAGCGCCATCCTCAGCAACACACCCTCGCTGCTGGCCCTGCGCCACGTCTTGGATGACGCCTCTGATGAGTACAAGATCATCATGCTCAACCGGCGCCACCTCAGCTTCCGCGTCATCAAGGTGGGGATGGCCTGCCCACCCAGCCCGGCCCCCTCCCTGGCACCGCCCCCTGACCTTTGCGTGTGGCCGCCCGCAGGTGAACCGCGAGTGTGTGCGCGGCCTGTGGGCGGGACAGCAGCAGGAGCTGGTGTTCCTGCGCAACCGCAATCCTGAGCGCGGCAGCATCCAGAACGCCAAGCAGGCGCTGCGCAACATGATCAACTCCTCGTGCGACCAGCCGCTGGGCTACCCCATCTACGTGTCACCGCTCACCACCTCGCTGGCCGGCAGCCACCCTCAGCTGCGGGCACTGTGGGGTGGCCCTGTCAGCCTGGGTGCCATTGCCCGTTGGCTTCTACACAGCTGGGAGAGGTGAGTCCTCACCACCACCCTGGCCCAGGAAGCTGAGGCTCAGAGAGGAGAAGCCACCTCCTCTGAGGACTCTGAGGAGGTACTGGAGCCAGGATGGAGCCCTGAGAGCTGGCCCCTGCCCCCCACCCTCCAGCTGAAGGTGGCTTTCAGCCTTAAGGGCCGTTAATGCTTTCCTGAAAAGACCCTACAAAACAGATGGCAAAGTCTCTTAAAAACAGGCTCCTGGGGCTCAGGGATGTTAGGTGACTTGTCCTAGTACTGGGGACTTCTGCCTGTGCGATCTCTGGCCCTCCCCCTGCCAACTTCGTTCCCTCCTTCCACCCCAGGCTTCATAAGGGTTGTGGTGCTGGCTGCAATAGTGGCGGGAATGTGGATGATTCAGACTGTGGTGGAGGCAGTGGCCTGACCTCCCTCAGCAATAACCCCCCCTTGGCACACCCCACACCTGAGAACACAGCAGGTGAGCTGGCGAGGCGGAGCTGAGTCGGGTGAGGGAGAGCTGAGAGCTGGCTGAGGGCTCTGCCTTCTTATCTGTCTCTCATAGGCAGTGGCGACCAACCGCTCCCACCAGGCCCTGGCTGGGGCCCACGTCCCTCCCTGAGTGGTTCTGGTGACGGGCACCCCCCTCCTCTGCTGCAGTGGCCCCCACCTCAACTCCCTGGACTGCCCCCTGCTTCACCAGCCCCCACTGAGGGTCCCCGGCCCTCAAGGCCCCCTATCCCTGGCCTCTGTTCTGAGGGTACCAGTGGGAAGTGGAGCCTGGGGGGTCGGAAGGGGCTTGGGGGATCCGAGGGGGAGCCACCCTCAGGGAGCCCCAAAGGAGGCACTCCCAAATCTCAGGTAAGGGTCTTGTGGGAGGGGAGGGGCCTGGGTAGCTCAGGTCTGCTCTTTCACCGACCTGTCTCCCCTCCCCAGGCACCCCTAGATCTCAGCCTCAGCCCTGATATCAGCACTGATGCCTCACCCCCAAGAGCAGTGCAGGACATTCCTTGCTTGGACAGCAGTGCTCCTGAGAGTGGAACACCCACGGGGGCCCCAGGTGACTGGCCTGCCCCTGCTGAGGAGCGGGAGAGCCCAGCTGCCCAGCCCCTGCTGGACCACCAGTACTGACTGGCCCAGTGCCCTCTGGATCCCAGCACAGGATTCAATAACTTGGACCCCTGCCTCTGGCCCTCTCTGCTGGACCACAGAACTGAGTGGCTTTGGCTTCCATATCTGAACGCTGACCTCTGGCTGCCTTAGCCAGAGCACCAGAACTGAGCGGCCCAGACCTCTGACCTGACCCCTGATCTCTCGTCCCTAGTCCAGGGCCTGGACTCCCTAAACTGAAGCAGGTAGCCTTCTAGCCAGGCCCTAAGAGCCAAACCCATGGGCTGGTCCCGTTTCAAGCCCGTGGTCAGGACTGACTTGGCCTCTGGGCCTGCATTGCCTGCCAGGGTAGCCCCTTGGCCTTGACCTGGGGGGCTGAAATGTGGGAAGAGTGGTTTCTTTTTCTTTCTTTTTTTTTTTTCGTGCTTCAGAGATACCAGAATTAATAACACTATTTTTGATTTTGGCTGGTAGTTTCTTCTTTCTGGGAATGTGTGCATGGAGTGGGGAGGAGGTAGCCAGGTCAGGGTGGATGAGTGTGGAGAGGTGGATGAAGGATATGAGGGAGATAAAGGTGAGACCAAGGTGGGGTTGATGTAGGCCTGGGTCCCCTTCCTCACAAACCTGTTCCCTTGTCAAGCCTTGATCCAAAGTTCATTTTATTTGATTTCTCCTATAATATGCAGACTTCCAGCTCCAGTGGCTACTTCCTACAATTACCAACCTTGACCTTAGTCAAAGCTTTTTTTTGAACGCAATTTTTCCACCTATGAAAACGACACCAATCTAAGGTGTTTTAAGAGTAAATGAGAGCATGTGTAGAGCAGGGCCCAATGCTTAGCAAGTGCTCAGAAAGCTCGTTGCAGTTCCTGAGCACCGTGTGTGCCCACAGGAGCTGAACTAGGTGCCCATCTCCAGCTTTCCCAGTTCTGGAAGGCGGTACACTTGTTCCGGGTCTCAGCTGGAGGGCTGGAAGCCCAACAGCTCGCTGGGCTGGGCCTGACTCCTGCTACTCTGCCTGCCTACTGGCTGACTACCGCTGGGGCTTCACGCCGCAGCCAGCTCCGGAGCCAGCCCCGCCCCTGACTCCTTTGGCCCCGCCCCCGTCTGGCCCCGCCCCCAGGCGGAGCCGGCACCGGGAGCGGTAGCAGGAGAGCCGGCAGCGGGACCCCTGCGCGGGAGGCGGCCGCCGGGCGGGAGCCCCAGAGGTACCGACGGGCGCGGGGGAGCGGAGGCACCGTGGTCAGACTGGACAGGAGAGAACGTGGCCTGGTGTGGGCCCGGGTGGTGTGTGTGTGGGAGGGGGGTCCTCGCCGTCTGTACCTTTCCAACCTCTCACTGGGCTCCAGCTCCAGTCCCGAGTCAGCATGTCCAGTTCCCTGCCTCACGCCAACGGCTCCCCCACTCTGTCCTCTGCGTGACGGCCTCTCCCGGCCGGTGTGCGAGCGAGTGGATGCAGTGGCGCCAGACTCCTCGGTGGCGCTGGCGATGCTCCTGTTGCTGGTTGTGTGCGGGGCTCCCCCTGCTTTGGGGCTCCCCCTCTCCCTAGGCGGCCTCCTCCCCTGCCTTTGCACACTGCCCCCAGTCCCAGGCCTGGCCTGGGAGGAAACATCTGTCGCGCCCCCTGGCAGCAGAAATGGGGTCATGACCTCCAGATGTGCTGGGAAGCGTCCAGCGCCTCCTCCTGGGGCAGCCAGGCCTTCCGGATCTGTGGGGGCGGGGCCAGCCCCCTTCCCCCCCAGTGACACAGGCCTCAAGGAATGTCCCAGCCTCAATGGACCCTGTGTAAAGCTGCTGGGGAGGGGGCAGAGCCCAAGAACACCCAAGGCAGGGCCAGAGCAACAGTAGCCCATGGGCTGTGCTGAACACACGGAGCTCAGCCCATACAGGGAAGGGGACTGACTGCACAGACCCCTCCTGTTCCCTCTCACCTCCACCACACACCACAGCACAGACCTAGCAGCTTGGCACATGGAGCCAGGGCCTGCATGTGCCACTACACACTTGACACATGGCCAGCTTCACTCACTTCACTGTCCATTCAATCTCCCAGCAGTGCTGAGAGGGAACAGGCAGAGGCCCAGGGTCAGTGTCAGAGCCTATCCTAGGAGAAACGAGGGAGGGAGGAGTCACCCTGAGCTTTGGAGGCCTTAGCTTGCTTGGTTCTGGAGCCTTAGCCAAGGGATGCACGGAGCCCGTGCCCCCATCGACCCCTAGCCCCTCATAATGCCACTGGATGATGCAAAAAGACCCATCAACAGAGGCCTGCAACCCTAGTGTAGGGTCCCCACTTCCTGTCCCAGTGGCCAACTCCATCCTGGGTTCACGGGGGTGGGGGTGGGGTGGGGGTGGGGTAGCTCCCCATTACTTTCTCACCCCTCCCTTTGCACCTTCCACTGGCCTCAACACTTTTCCGCACTTAGCAGGTCCCTGGGGCTTTGGTATCTGTTTTACATTCTGTGAGATCTTGAGCCTCAGCCCAACCCCCAACCTGCCCCACACCTACACACACACAGACAGGAGTGGGTAGGTGCAGCACTGTTTGAGCCCTGGAGATTGACAGATCCAGGTTCAAATCCTATCTCTGACACAGAATTGCTTCAGACATCCCCTTGTCTGGACCTTGGTTTGACTGTCTGTCTCATGGGGTTCAGACCTCCCTGCAGCATCAGTGAGGCCCCGTAAGCAGAGGACCCCATGGGTCCCAGTTCCAGCAGAGGGGCCCACTCATCGTGACTCCCTCCCTGCCCCCAGGCATGGCCACAGCAGCCTGGAAGAGGGTGAGCCAGAGTGACTTGAGTCCCATGACTGAGATGGTGTGACCCCACCACCTTCCTCAGGATGTGGGGCTGGGCAGGGGGCTGGGCCCAGAGTTGAGGCCACTTCCTGTGCCAAAGGAAGTCCTTGCTGTTCCTGCTGCCCTGACGGTGCCCCCTGGGAACCTCTGTGTCCTTGAGGTTTTGAGGCTTTGAGGGCCAGGGCATTGAGACCTGGCCTCTGGGTGCTCAGCTCTTCAGGGATCCCAGAGGAAGTGGGAGGGGCAGGGAGGAAGGTCTCTGGGGACAGGACGTCCTCCCTTTGTCAAGTGAGCAGGACTCAGACACCAGTGGCCTCATGAGTTTCCCGTCTCAGCCGAGACAATCATCTGCAGTTGGGCCAGGCCTTGGTGGGGCCCTCAGTCTGGGCTCAGAGCAAAGCCAAGGTGTGTGAGTGGGAACTGGGGGACACTGGCAGCTCCAGGGCTCCCAGGCTCCAAGACCCTCAGGGCCAAGGCCCTGACAGCCCAGGCCCTGGCCCTGCCCAGTGCTAAACTGGAGAAGGGCTGGAAGCCTTAGCCTGAGGCAGACAAGGAAGTGGCCAGGAAAGCGGAAGCGGCTTTGATGGTCGTGGAGGGGGCCGGAAGCCAACTCGTGTGGTGGAGGACCAGGCTGGGGGCCCAGGTTCCTGTTTTCTCCCCAGGCCCTTCTGAGCAGCCCACTCCTCCCCCAGGGCAGGAACCAGCCTGCCGGCTGGGCACCAAGCACCCAACACCGTGCCCGCCAATGTGGTTGGGCCCTCAGAGAGCCAGGCCCGCTGCACGCCCATGTGGGCCAGTGGCATTGGGAGCCCTCGGCGGGGCACGGCCCCTGCGCCCACTGATGATCTCTTCGCCCGCAAGCTGCGCCAGCCAGCACGGCCCCCGCTGACCCCGCACACCTTTGAGCCAAGGCCAGCCCGGGGCCCGCTCCTGCGCAGTGGCAGTGATGCAGGAGAAGCCAGGCCCTCCACACCGTCCAGCCCTCGCGCCCGTGCTCACAGCCACGAGGAAGCCAGTCGCCCTGCTGCAGTCCCTACTCGACTCTTCACTGACCCACTGGCACTGCTGGGGCTGCCAGCTGAGGAGCCAGAGCCCACCTTTCCACCAGTGCCTGAGCCCCGCTGGTTTGCCCACTATGACGTGCAGAGCCTGCTGTTTGACTGGGCCTCAAGGCCTCGGGGCACAGGGGGCCACACAGAGGCCAGTTCTGGGACCCTGCCCTTGGCTGAGGACCAAACTGCCAGCTCGGACCTGCTGCTTGAGGCACCTGGCTTTGTGAGTGAGCTTGGGGGTGAGGGTGAGCTGGGCCTGGGTGGACCAGTGTCCCCACCTGTGCCCCCTACACTGCCCAATGCGGCTGTGTCCATCCTGGAGGAGCCACAGAACCGAACCTCAGCCTACAGCCTGGAGCACGCAGACCTGGGCGCTGGCTACTACCGCAAGTACTTCTACAACAAAGGTGAGGGGAAGGCCGCCGGGTAGGGGCAGAGGTCCCTGTCACCTATACTGCACACAGTAGGGCTTGTGAGCTGCCCTTTCCCTGTCAAGTCCCTGGCAATATGAAGGGTTAGGCTCTGCCTCGGCCAAGGCTGCCTTGCTGCCCAACCCCAGCCTCCACTCACAGCCAGGCACACCCCTCTCTCCTAGTTCATCCTCATACTCCTCTGGGCTGGGGAGAGATTTCCTACTGGTATCTATGTTTCTGTGAGGTGAAAACTGAGGCCTGAAAACTCCTGCACCAGGAACCTTGTTCTCGTCAGTGTCCAGACATCACGGAGAATATGGGCATGGTGGGCTGTGCCATAGCAAGATCTAGGCATGGGAGCGGGCAGGCATTGCAATGCCCCCTGGGCCTGAGGCAAGGTGTGATGGGCAGGGATGCAGAGGGGGTGGGGCCTTGGGCCAAGGGGCTAGGAGTAGACATGCGGCTTGGAGGAATGTGGACGGGGCTTCGTAGGAGGGGACTTAGTCTGGGGTCTGAGCTAGGTGATGATGGGGCTAGGCCTGGACTTAGTGATCGGTGTGGTCCAGCGAGGGTGGCACTGTAGAGAGCAGGACAGTCATCCGCTGCCTGGTCCCTGCAGAACACCAGAACTTTTTCGGACTGGACGAGGTGCTGGGCCCAGTGGCAGTGAGCCTGCGGCGGGAGGAGAAGGAGGGCAGCGGAGGGGGCACTCTACACAGCTACCGCATCATCGTGCGGACCACGCAGGTGGGCCAGGGGCAGGGGGTCAGACCGCGGCTTGCCTCCTTGACAGCCTGTATGGAGCCTGAGCGCCCCCGTGTCCCCTCCTCAGCTCCGGACCCTCCGTGGCACCATCTCGGAGGATGTACTGCCGCCAGGGCCCCCGCGGGGCTTGTCCCCAAGGAAACTCCTGGAGCACGTGGCGCCACGGCTGAGCCCTACCTGCCTGCGCCTGGGCTCAGCATCACCAAAGGTGCCACGCACGCTGCTCACGCTGGACGAGCAAGTGGTGAGTGGTGGCCGGGGAGCCCTAGCCCTACAGCTACACCTGGTCTGAACCCAGCCTGCCCAGCTCCCTGATGCCTCGTCCTGACCCTGATCCTGGACTGGACTGTGACCCCAGGGGAGCTGGCCCTTCAGGGAGAGGGTATGAGAGGTCATCTGGAGCCTTGCCTCTCAAAATAAGGTCTAGTCCAGCAGTATCCACATCATCTGGGAGTGTGTTCGAAGTGCAGAATCCTGGGCCCACACCAGACTTACTTAATGAGCCTGTACTTTAAGCAGATCCCAAGGGATTTGGGAAGGAGTTGGGGTGTAGGAGCTGGGGTGGAAGTGGGGATGCAGGCGTGTTAGGGAGGATGAAGCTAAAGTGGGGCCTGTGTGGACAGGCTTCGCATGAAGAGTGGAAGCCAGAGCTGGAGGGCAATGGGGCATTGTCTGCGTGGGGTCAGAGTGCTTTGAGCTGCACAGTGAACCCCACGTGGAAAGGAGCCAGGAACACAGGTGAGCAGAGATGGTTTGGGGCTCAAGGCCTCCAGAAGCCAGGGTGGTGGTGCCTGGGATTCAGGGAGGGGAAGACAGGCTAGCCTTGAGATAAGGATGACAATGTGAACGTGTTTCAGGATCGAGTGCATCATGGGCTGGCCCCTTTCTGTGAATCACCTCCTCTGTGGTCACATGAAACCAACCCCCTCCCAGTCCCAGCCCACCTGTGACCTCCTGAGCACTGGGCGTCATAAGACAGACAAACCCACTCAACAGGGGAGGACACAGGCGGCTTAGAGAGGATGGTGCTCAGGGCCAGACATCCACGCAGCCCAGCCCTCGGGCCAGTGTCCCCTCCATTTCCCAAGGCCCGGTGGGGGTGGGGGTGGGGGTGGGCGGGACTGAGGCCTCTGCCTGTGCCCTTCCCACCCTCCCCCACAGCTGAGCTTCCAGCGCAAGGTGGGCATCCTGTACTGCCGGGCGGGCCAGGGCTCGGAGGAGGAGATGTACAACAACCAGGAGGCGGGACCAGCCTTCATGCAGTTCCTCACCCTGCTGGGTGACGTGGTGCGGCTCAAAGGCTTTGAGAGCTACCGGGCCCAGCTGGACACCAAAAGTGAGGCCCAGCGGCCGGAGCTGGGGTGCGATGGGGGGGCGGGGGTCGGGGAAGGCCTGTTCTGAGGAGCAGGCAGGCTGTCTTGGTGAGAACCAACTGCCTGTCATTTCTCTGTCCCATTTGGTCCTGGGGTTGGGGCTAGGAGCAGAGTTCCTTTCGTAGGCTGAGGACGTGGAGGGGCTGCAAAGGCCACGCAGGGAGGAGGGATTGGGACTGTCCCCAAGGCCCTGGTGCCCTTGAGCTTGGGTGAAGGGGGCTCATGGACATCACCCCCTCCATCAAACACACACATTCCACCAGCTACGCCTCCTGGGAGTGCCTTTGCCTCCTGGTTGGAAAAGCCCTGGAGGTGTGTCCACTGGGCACCTCCTGCCTGCCTTCCATTCTCTCACTGCTCCACACATGCTGGTGCCTGGGCCAACACCTACCCTCTCCTGGGCCATCTGCCCCGCCTCCCTCTTAGCAGGCCACTTCTCATTTCTGCCTTCATTCTATTCCAACATTCCCTCCGCCCCTCCTGACCCCAGGCTGGGGACTGGAGCCTTAGGTGGAGGGGAAGGGGAGTAGCCAAGGCCAAGGACCTTGTGTCCTGGACATTGGCTGGTGGCACGAAGGGGTTGTCTACCTGCTGGTTGGGAGCAGTGAGGCTCCAGACTATATGCAGGGATAGTAGGTTCAAGCCACCCAGATCCCCCCTTTCTCTCTCTTTGTTCCCACTTCCCTGGCCACAGCGGACTCCACGGGCATGCACTCCCTCTACACCATGTACCAGGACTACGAGATCATGTTTCACGTGTCCACAATGCTGCCTTACACCCCCAATAACCAGCAGCAGGTGTGGGGGCTGGGCTGGGCTGGGGCTGGCCAGGGGTTTCTGGGGAACCATGGAGGGGTGCCGTGGGGATGGAAATATTTGAGCCTTGGCCTGGGCTCTGTTAACTCCCAGCAATCCTCCCCGCTGGTACCCTGCCCAAAAACAAACACCCCAGGCTTCCACCAGGGGCAGATGGTGGAGCCCTGATGCCCAGGCTCTGCATTGCTTGAATGAGGTGGGGACTTGGGGCACAGACAGGTCCCACTCACATCCCCTACCATCTAACCCCCAGCTCCTGCGGAAGCGCCACATTGGCAACAACATTGTGACCATCGTGTTCCAGGAACCAGGCAGCCAGCCTTTCTCCCCCACCACCATCCGCTCGCACTTCCAGCACGTGTTCCTGGTAGTGCGGGCCCACCTGCCCTGCACTCCACACACCTCCTACAGGTGGGTGTCCGGTAGTCCCAGTTCAGCCATGAGCATGGCTTTCTGGAGCCTCCCTGTTGCCCCTGACTACCATCTCCCTTTCTGCAGGGTGGCCGTGAGCCGCACCCAGGACACCCCTGCATTTGGTCCGGCTCTGCCCCTTGGCGGAGGCCCTTTCGCGGCCAACGCTGACTTCCGAGCCTTTCTGCTGGCCAAGGCGCTCAATGGCGAGCAGGCGGCGGGCCATGCACGCCAGTTCCACACCATGGCTACGCGCACGCGCCAACAGTACCTGCAGGACCTGGCCACCAACGAGGTGACCACCACGTCGCTAGACTCAGCGTCACGCTTCGGCCTGCCCTCCCTGGGCGGGAGGCGGCGGGCGCCTCCTCGGGGAGCCGGAGCCGAGCTGCAGGCGGCGGGCGCGCTGGTGTGGGGAGTGCGCGCAGCACCGGGGGCACGGGGCGCGGCCGGGGCCCAGGTGGGCAACCTCGACAGCGCCGAGGTGCCTTGCCTGCTGGGCATCTCCGCCGAGGCGCTGGTGCTGGTGACGCCTCGAGACGGCCGCGTGGTCTTTAACTGCGCCTGTCGCGACGTGTTGGCCTGGACCTTCTCAGAGCAGCAGCTCGACCTATACCACGGCCGCGGGGAGGCGATCACCCTGCGCTTCGACGGCCCCCCAGGGCAAGCCGTAGGCGAGGTCGTGGCGCGCCTGCAGGTGAGACCCGGGAGCAATGTGGGGGAGCAAGGGCACTCGCTGCCGGGTCCTTCCGCGTCGGGGCGGAGCCTGCTTTGAAACCCTTAGCTCCCGCCGCCTCTCCTGCACAAAGGAAAGTCAGGGGGTTCGGGCTCAGCCTGGGAGCTTCGCAAGACGGGCAGGTGACTCTGGTCTCCGAGCTTCAGGTCCTCATCTGCTGGGTGGGTTGCTAATGCTGCCCTCGGGGGCTGTGGAAAGGTCTGTGTGGCCTGGGATGGAGCCCGCAGGGATGGCCCTGGGACGGCTCTGCCCTCTGTCATCCCGGCTCACGTCCCGCTCCACTCCAGCTGGTGAGTCGCGGCTGTGAGACCCGCGAGCTGGCGCTGCCTCGTGACGGCCAAGGCCGCCTGGGCTTCGAAGTGGACACCGAGGGTTTCATCACGCATGTGGAACGCTTCACGTTTCCCGAAACCGCGGGGCTGTGCCCCGGCGCGCGCCTCTTGCGCGTGTGCGGCCAGACGCTGCCCAGCCTTGGCCCCGAGGCCGCGGCTCAGCTGCTGCGCTCAGCGCCCAAGGTCTGCGTTACCGTCCTGCCCGCAGACGAGAGCGGCCGGCCCCGCAGGTCAGGGCGCCGGGACGTGGGGAGGCGGGAGGGCCGGGCAGCTTGCTACCGCCTAGTGCCTCCTGTTTCGCCATTAGCTTTCTCCCAAGAATCCCAGGTGGAGGCCTTTCCTTCTTGAGAGAATTTTACATCTCTTAATCTCTGAACTGCCGTTTCCTCGTGGATAGAATGAAGCCAATTAGTAATAAATGAGTGTGGCTGCCTTCCACTAAAACTTTATTTGCAGGCACTGAAATTTGAATTTTGTATATTTTCACGTGTCGTGAAATACCCTCGATTTCCTTCAACTATTTAAAAATGTAAAAATTCTTGGCTTGCATTAGTACAGAAACAGGCACATCTGAGAAAAGAAAAGGGCGTGGGCTGGTTTCTGTCCCCAGGCAGTAGTTTTCAGACCTCCATGCTAAGTGATCTTACCTGTGTTATTATTTAATCCTCACAGCAAAAGATGAGGTCGGTACTGTTATCCTCATTTCACAGGTGGAGAAATGGATGTTCAGAGTGATTACTCAGGACCCACAAGGGCAGCCATTTGAACTTAGTTCTGGAAAAATGACCCATAGCCAAGCACATGTGTTTCACTGCTAGGGAGGTCTCTCCTGCCGGAAGTGAGCCTCCCACACAGCTGTGAGTGGTGCTGGTGATGCAGGAGGCTGGGCCCCGCTGCTCCTGCCTGACGCTGCCCCTCCCTCCCCTCCACCAGGAGCTTTTCAGAACTCTACAGGCTGTCTCTGCAGGAGCCCAGCCGGCGGGGAGCCCCAGAGCCAGTACAAGATGAGGCCCCTGGGGTGGCCCTGACGCCCACCACGAA
Source organism: Craseonycteris thonglongyai (assembly GCA_004027555.1). Lineage (NCBI taxonomy): Eukaryota > Metazoa > Chordata > Mammalia > Chiroptera > Craseonycteridae > Craseonycteris > Craseonycteris thonglongyai. The sequence continues at coordinate 73,313 of PVKE010001261.1, forward strand.
GCAGCTGCTGCACGTGTGCTTAAACGAAGGCAGTGGTCCTCCAGGGCCCGGGGACCTGGTCGAGGAAAGGACTGAGTTCCTGCACAGCCAGAACTCCCCGTCACCCTGCAGGTGCACCCTCTTGGCCAGACTAGTGAGACTGGGCAGGCCGGCCTGTGAAAGCAAGGGCCCTGGGGTGCAGCCATTAGTGCTGAGCTGTGCCTGCTCTCCCCAGCTCCCTGTCAGATGAGGCCCCGGTTCTGCCCAACACCACCCCGGACCTCCTCCTGGCTGCCACAGTCAAGCCTCCAGCACCTAGTGCTAGCAAGGAGACACCCCCAACCCAGGTGAGTGGAGACCAGGCTCTGCACCCCAATAAACAGGGATGGGGCTTCACTGCATCCATACCCATTTCTGCCCTTCAGGATGGACAAGGCAGCCCCAGTGGTGATGAGGACAGGGGTGACCCAGCCCCAGAGCTGAGGGCCTCCTTCCTGCCACGAACCTTGTCTCTTCGGAACTCCATCAGCAAAAGTGAGTCTGGAGCAGGGTGAAGCATAGGCGGTGGGCAGGCGGCAGGCTGGCCTGACTTCCCTGGCTGAGCCCCCTCCTTGTGCCCAGTCATGTCAGAGGCGAGCAGTGAGACTCTGGAAGAAGAGTGGCAGTCCATCTCGGAGATCGCCTCCACTTGCAACATCATCCTTGAGTCGCTGTCCCGGGAGGGTGAGGCCACCAGGGCATGATGGGGAGGAGCCAGGAGGGGGCTCTTCTTTCCTTTACCAACCTGCTCAAATGGTCCCTTTGTCCCCCAGGACAGCTCATCCCAGAGAGTGAAGAGGCCAAGGGAACCCCAAAGTCTGATGCTAAGTAAGGCTCCCCACTCTGATCTAGCCCCTTCACTGTGCCTGTGTGACCACTGTCTGCCCATACGGGACTTAAGCATTTGCTTTCATATACACATAAGTCTGAGAAGACGGGTTGGGCCCCTTTCATTCAGGTGGGTCTGGGAGCCAACCACGGTGCTGCCCTCTGCCTCAGTCCCACTGAGTCCTGACCCCCATGTCCTCAGGCCAGAACCCGGGAGCCTGTCAGAGAAGGTCTCCCACCTGGAGTCCATGCTCAGGAAGCTGCAGGAGGACCTACAGAAGGTGATGGGGGTGGGCTGGGGATTGGCAGGGAATCATAGGGCTGCCCCAGGAAAGGTACCTCTGACTCCTGCCTCTTCCTCTAACTCCCAGGAGAAGGCAGACAAGGCAGCTCTGGAGGAGGAGGTGCGGAGTCTGCGGCACAACAACCAGAGGCTGCAGGCTGAATCTGAGAGCGCAGCCGCCCGCCTGCTTCTGGCCTCCAAGCAGCTGGGTTCCCCTGCCACCGACATGGCCTGAGCCATCTGGTCCAGCCTCAGCCTGGCTCTGGGCCTGCTTGGAACTGCCCAGGTCCTTCAGGGCACCAGGGGTCACCCTGGGCCCTGGGGCCCTCCTCAGGAACTCTCCCTGCGCAGAGGCGCATCTTAGCACTGCCCCTACTCCCTGGCCCATTATTTGATGGTGAAGTTACCCCTACCCATTCCTGGCTGTAAATATTCTGTGGAAAAAAGGGGGACGTAAAAAGCCACTGCTATTTGTGTCTGTGTTTGATGTTCATAATGTGACAAGGGATGGGGTTTTACCTCTAGAGGCCCCAGCCAAGCTCTCAGAACCAGTTAAGAAGGTAGGCTCTGGGGACATTGGCTCAGGGTTGGGCTGGCACTCACTGAGGGGTTATCTGAGGCTAGGCTACCCCTTGGCCTCTTTCCTACGTTTATTATGTCTGTTGGGAAGCAGGTGGTCACACCCCACACCTGTTCTTAGTTGTTCAAGCTAGACCCAGCCAGGCCTCTGCCCTGGAAGGTTCTGGTCACTCTCTGGGTGTGTGTCTCCAGTCAACTGGAATGTGGTCATGTCATTGAGAGATGTGCACAGGGAGAGTGATGAGGTGAGATTTGAGTGTCAGCGCCCTTTGGCTGCAAGGAAACCCACAGAGGAGGCTGTAGCAGCAGCTCCAGTGGGTAGTGGTGACAAACCAGGTGACAGTGGTGGAGATGGGAAGAACTGGGCAGACTTGCCAGTACCTGGCAAGCGAGTACTTGGGGAGAGATTTAGCATCCACAGTGGTCACATTTCTGGCTGGAGTTCCTGGAGGATGACAGGGCCATGGTTGAAATAATGACACGCTGTGGATGGCTCTGGTCATTAGGGGCAGGTTGCATCTGAGACCTGAGGGACATCAGTGTCAGATGTCCAGTGGGCTGGAGTGCAGAAGAGAGGTCTAGGCTGGGGATAAGGATTTGGGACTGGTGAGCCATGAGCAGGATAAGGTCACTCAGGCAGTGTGGGCAGGACCATTTGAGCGTTTCCGGGGGTGGGTCACAAGAGGTTACTGCAGGACACTGGGAAAGCCAAGAGCTAAGTGCAACCTGTGCTGGAGGACCCCTCTGGGCCTCAGGTTGGCCACACTGCAGGCAGCTACGCCATCCACTTTATTGGATTAGGAGCTTTCTCACCCGGCCATGCTCCTCCTCGTATTTACCCTGGTGCCCACAGAGCCACGGATCCTTCAGGCCCTGCCTAGCAGGTTTACCCCGGTCCTGACCTGGCCACCACGGCCAGGTTCCGCCCCTCCGACAGAAATGCAGCTGGTCCAGATCCCTGCGTAGCCCATCCTACTTCAGGCCCCGCCCCGCCCAGCCCAGCCCAGCCCCATGACCAAGAGGGTGGAGCGAGCTCGACGCTTTAGCCACTTTCTGGTTCCCCAGCATTCCGCCGCCCGCTGACATGTTCCCCTGTAGGCACCGTGCTTCGGAGTCTACACCCAGGATCCCTTGCCTGCACCCTTCCGCAAGTCCCAAACCGGAACAGACGCCGCTGGCCTGAGGACAGGGACCTCCCCGCGCGCATACTGTGCGCGTGCGCACTCGACGCTAACGCTGGTTTACTGCGCATGTCAAGACAACCCGGAAGTACTTCTGCTCTAGCCCTTTGGGCTTTGTTTAACAGGCCTTCAGAGCTGCGGGTTTAAGATTTCTTAGGTCCACGCAGTACAGGATATCAAACCATACACTTTACCCGGCACCACCCTTCCCTCAAGAGATGAAGTCTCTCCCTTGACCACCTAAAACATGAAGATCAAACCATAGTCTAGGGAAGCTGGGCTGACTCAGTGGGTTAAGCGCTTACTTTGCAGCCCTGGGAACCGAGCATTGAATCCCGGCCCTGGCCCATGTGAACCCACATGCTGAACTGGGGAGTACCCCCATTTCGGATCTCACCTTGGCCCAGTTCCTGCCCTGTGCAGCCCCGCGCCCACCTGTGGAATGAAACTATGTGAAAAAACCAACGATGTGCAACTATGGAGACTGCTCTGGGCCCTCCCTACTTCTGTCTCTGTCAAAAACAATAAATCTTTAAAACCTTAGTCTAGCTTCTTGATCTTTTACAGCCTGGCCCCATCAAACCTTTCATCATGTTTTACTCTGCTCACCAAAAAATGCTAGCTAGACCCTCTTTGAGATACACTCTCCTCTGTTGATCTAAGATGGGAAGCTCTTATAGCCAATGGACCCTACTGGGTTTTCACTATGCTGGGAACCCCACCCACCTTAGCTGCCTGCTTTCATCCATTGGGCAGTAGGCGTATTTCAAAGGTACCCTCAGACTGCAAACTCCCAGAAGACAAATTTAAATACTCATCCAACTCTGTACCACCAATGTCCAGCCTGACAAGATCAGCAAAGATATGAAAGAAGGCAAATCTCTGGCCAGCTTGGCAATGAATTTATTAATTCAGAGTAGAAAGAGCAAGAGTCCAGCTGCTTTGATTCTTCAGTAAAAACTGCCTCTTGATTGTAGCTGCGGGCCTGCCCTCCTCCCCACTCTTTAAACTCACCTTCCTATTAAGGCACTTGAGAAAAGGGGAAATGGAGAAGTCTCACACCGAATCTCCCTGGATCCTGAAAAGGGCCAGTGTCGTCCTACCAGTTCTCAGCCAGTCAAGAAAGGAAAGAGCTGGCAGAGACCTCTGCAGGGCAGGAAGTCCAGCCCTGTAAACCCTGGTGTTAGGCACAAGGACAATGCCAGCACCACAGGAGGACTGGTAACAGGCGCATTATTTTGGCTCAAGTGTAAATGAATGTGATTTAAGGAAGACACTTGGTAGTAAGGCTTTGCGGCCTCCAAGGCCACAGCTCCAGCCTGTCCCTCTCTTTGGGAGAGTACCAGAAGCTGGAGGGTGGGGACAAAGGCCTCCAGAACTCCCTACAGAGAGAAGGGAGTGAAACATCAGGATAGAGGAAGAGTTTGAGCCCTCTCAGCTCCCTCCTTTCCAAAGTTAATGCTTCTGTTTAAGCAACTCCAAAGAGAGAGATTGCCAGTAAAAGAATAAAATGCAACTCCTCTCGCCATGAAGACATTACCAAAAGAAGTTGGGGGCAATCCCAGAATCCGTAAGTGCTTGCTTTGGAAGGGCTTCAACTCCCTGCAACCCAGTGCTCTGGGCAGGACAGGTGTCACCACTGCCTTAGGAGCTGATCTGACTCAGAAGGGCTGAGAAGTCCATGTCTGCGATGGAGGAAAAGTCTTCATCTCCTGAGAGGAGGCCGTTGGGGAGCCCAGAGGCCACAAGGGGAGTGGGAGCTGGGTCAGGGGGCCTCTGGGGCCCCGTCACCAGGCGAGTTATAGACTCAGGGTATTCCATCAGCATGGGCTCTGCTGTGTGCGGGGTCATAGATACACTCTGGTTCAGCAGCTGCTGAAACTCAGAGTTGTCTACGGATGCCAGGTCCGTGAACACAGCTGGATCAGTGTTATTGCCAAGTAGGGCCCCCAGGTCTTCATCAGCATCAAACTGTAGCTGTAGCAGGGCCTCCGTCAGTGTTCCTTCCCCAGCTTGGCTGGGCTTGGGGGCAGGTGGGGCTGCAGCCTGAGTCAGGCCTGGGGTTAGGACTGAGACAGGGGCTTGGGCCTGAACCAGAGCTGAGGCCATGGCTGAGGCAGGGGCTGGTGCCTGGGTCAGGACTGGGGCAGGTACCAAGGCCGAGGTCTGACTTGGGATCTGCCCAGAAGGAAAGACCATGGGGGAAAACTCCTCAAAGTTGATGGTGCTGAGAGGTGGCGTAAAAGGATAGGGCTGGGGAGCTGGAGGAGAGAGAGGCAGAGGTCAGAGAGGCCTGAGACCCACCCTTCCTTTGTACCCCAGCCCATCAGCAGAGTTTAGGCTCAATCCCTCCCTATGGAGTCTAGCCTCCTCCTTTTGCCCTATCTGACCTACATGTAGGGTTCAGTTCTAACCTCACCTCCTTGGTGCCCTCCTGTCTACTCCAGCCCAGAAAGCTCTCCCAGGCTTGTAGAGGAAGGGATGCTTTCAGAGATCAGCTGGTAAAACCTCAACTTACAGCTGAAAAACCAAGTCCCCAAAAAAACCAAGTCCCAAGGGGTCATGGGCGCAAGGAGCACTGTATGGCCTGAAGCAGTGCACTTTCGTCACACCACTAGCACATACATTTTGCTACTCAAGAGGTGATTTCAACTGAGAGGCTGAGGGCACAGATTGTGTGTTTTAACTCTGTAGCCCTAGGTATCTGATATGGGATGTAACTGGCAGTGGTTTTCAGCCTTCAGCGTGTATTAGCATCCCCAGGAAGTGATGGTTCCTGGGCCACACTTCCAAAGCTTCTGATTTCATAGGTCTGTACTGGGGTCCAGGAATGTGCATCTTTACTGCTCCCCAGAGCACTCTGGCATAGGTAATTGGGCCCCGAGAAGCATGAGCACAACAGAGAGTAGGCTTCAGGCACCTGCTGGTGAGAATGACGGCTAGTCTCCCTCCCAGAAGGTGTGTAAACCACAGGCTGAGCGGGTTTGAGTCTGTAGTTCCAGGGGAACAGGAAATCCTTACCTGGCTTGGGGATGGTAGCTGAATTGCGGGAAGGCACAGCAATGCGCCGGGGAGGAGGCCTGGGGTCAGTGGGTCCTGTGGGGCAAGGCTAGGTCAGTCCTCAGTCCCAATATCTACCCTCCCCCACCCACTGCCTTCTCTTTCTCTTCCCTGCCTGTCTCACCATTGAAAGGACTCTTTTTCATGATGCTCTTGAAGGTCTCATATGTCCTTTTGCGTTTCTCCTCAATCCGGTGACGATCATCTGGGAAAGTAACAGGGAAGAGTGGGTCTTGCTCTTCTGCGCTGGATTCCCAAGCTCCCAAAGGACCCTCAGGAGAAAGGTGATGAGGCAACCTTTCCTACGACCCTTTCCCCAAACCTTCCAAGCCAATGAGAAAAGCTGCATGACACTCAACAATTCTAAGAATCCCACAGCTTTCTGAGAAAGCTTCTGTTGACTGAATCTGCCCCCTCAGAAGACCACGCTGAGTGCCTCTCAGCAAAGGGGCTATGCTCTAGGGTGACAGCCTCATAGGGCCTGAGGGTCCTGCTCACTCTTATTTGCACTGCTAATGTCCTAACTCATCTCCAGCTTCAGTCCAGGCCTGGCGATGATCTCTGCACTCTGGGGCAGTTGAGGCACAAAAAGCTTGCTTTAGAGCTCCACAGAGGCTCTTATTTTTTATCTCTGATGGTTTCATAGTTCAGTCTGGGGCTTTTAGAACCATTTTTCTAACTACCACAGCACTTGATAACTCCAAAGTACTCAATACCAGTAGGCCAAAGCTGGCCTCATAATCTTACCTCAAAAACCTGGTTCTGCCTCCCTGTGTGCCCTCCAAGTGTGCCTCAGTGATCTTGTCTGCCTTGTTACCAAAGGTAGAAGCCTTGGAATCATCAATACTGCCTCTCACTCTCACCACTCAAGATATTATTTACCAAGCACCTACTATATGCCAGGCTCCTAGCCACTGGGGACATGGCCCTGAGTAAGGAGACACAGTTTCTGCTCCTAAGAGTTGACATCCTAGTGACAGAGAGACAGGGACAGTGGAAGACAACAGGATGATGTGACAGTACCAGAAGTGATGTCAAGGAGTCCAGTTTAGAGGTGGGAAGCACTGGTGTGAGCCTGTCACATGATGGATTATCTGGGGGCCAAGTACTTCAAACAGAGGCAATAACTAGAACACAGATCCTGAGGTGGGACTGAGCTTGGTGTGTGCCACACAGTGTGAAGGGTCACTGAGGGGGACAGTGGTAGATGAAATCGTCTCTTTGCCATTCCTGCCATGAGGTTCATGCCACTTCTCTTCCTGGTCTGCTGTGACATATTCCAGCATGGCATTCCCTCCTCCAGTCTCTTCCTCTCACATCCTCTACTCGCTGCCACCAGAGTGAACTTTCAGATCTGCTCATGTCACTTCTCTGCTCATAAATCTTCGACAGGTGCCCACTGCCATCAGGTTGAAATCCTAGATGAACGCCTTGAGTCTAACGCTCAAGGCCCTCCTGCCTGGGCCTGCTCACTGCCCAAGGTCACCTCTCACCACAAAGCTGACCCTAAATACACTGTGCACTCTCCAACACCCCTGCCCTTCCAGGTGCTGGTCCATCTGTCTGGGGAATACGCGTCTCTGTCCTCCAACTTTAATGCCACCTCCTCTGTGCAGCAGTCTCTAGCTCCCATGGCACTTTGTATACACCTCCCTCGTTGTCACATGTTACTCTGTGACTTAAGAGTCTGTTATGCATTATTGTCTTCCCCACATGACTGAGCTTCTGAAGGGCAGGGAACAAGTTTTATTCATTTTTGTATTCCATATCTGGCACAGGCCTTGTCACCAAGTGGGCACTCAATAATTATCTGTGGGATGAATAGAAGGCTGTTTCAGGGCTTGCTTTCCGAACTCTATATTAGACTGCTCATAGGGTAGGGAACTCTCCCAGCTAGATGACGGGCTTTGTATCGAGGCTCATTCTGGCTGTTCCTACTGTGGTCAGATACCCAAAAGCCTTGACTGAGCCATGGCTATGTGGTAGTGACAAGAGACACACAGGATGGCAACAGGGCCCTAGAGCCAGGGTTCAAATTCTAACAGTGTGACTCACTATCTATGTAACCTCAGGCAAGTTAGACACTATCTCCTACCTTAAAAGGTTCGTGAGAAAATAAAATCAGGTAATAAAAGAGGCAAGCGTGTAATAAGAGCTCAATAAGTCTTGAGTATTGTCATTGTTAAGTGAGGCAAGAGAGAGAATCTGATTACTGTGTAAATACCCACCCAGCCCCAGCTATGACCTCAACTACAGCCCCAGACACCCAGCCCTGGCCTCACTCTCCTTGGCTGGAGTTACCCTCCCCAGCCGTGTACCTGTGTCAGGTAAGTACTGGAATTCCATGGGCTCACTGAGCTCCCGATCCGAAGGCCGCCGCAGCTGCATGGAGACCCGCACAGGGGCCTGTAGGCTGGGGTCCGCATAGGGAGGTGTCCGGAACACAATGGCCACTTGTCGGTGTACATCGGCTTGCGAAAAGGAGCCTCGGGCCTCCCAGCCTGGTCCCGTGAAATATACCTCAATGTCCTCTGCAGGAGATAGGGCAACAGTGTGGGTCAGCTTGCTCAACTCACCCACAGCCCCTCCCCCACCGCTGATACTTGTCTTCTGAGATACCTCAACCCTGCTGCTGCCCCCAAAGTGCTGGGGGAATGTTTAAAGCCAGCTCCCTGACTCTTGCCAACTCTGCTCAACCCTGCCCCTCGCCTTCTACTCCAGAGTCTTGCCTGCTTCCTGGGATGTACCTTTCTGCACCTTGTCACACAGCAAGAAGATCTCATCTCCGCCAAGGCAGCTCCCAGAGTTTCGGTTCACTCGACAGATCTTCAGCTCTGCTGTGTTGGGGGCGCCTGAGGGTGTGGGAATAAGGAAGCCCTGAACTGCCAGGTCTCCAGGACTGGCCTGCAGGAGGTGCAACCTCCCGGTCCACTCGAGTCAAGGCTGTCCAGAGTGGGCTGACCACACCCCACAGCCAAGGCTCAACCATTCCCTCAGGCTCCTCACCCCAACCACTTCAGCAACTTTTTATTTACTAACCCTACTATGTGCCCAGCACTGTTATGGGTGTGGAGAATACGACAACCCATAAAATCTAAACGTTTCTGCCCTCATGGAGCTAACACTCCAGTGGGAATACTCCTTTTTCCACCGGACCCAAGCAGCCTTCAAGGCCCAGTTTATTATACCCATCTTGGCAATGAATTCTTCCTCCTGAGTCCTGATTCATCCTGGTTTTCTGACCATAGGGCTCTAGAGCCTTTTTATTTTCGTCTGTTGGTTACTAAAAGATTGCAGTTAATCAATGTCAGCCCAATTCATCTGTGAACACCCCATCATTGACTTCTCTCTCCAACTCTGTCTTGTTCCTGGGCTCTCATTTCCTGGGGTCACTAGTACAGTTCTGGGCACATCTCCCTACCTGCCTCTCTGAAGCTACACCACAAGGGTAGCTCTGGGTCTTCTTTGCCTTATCCCCCAGGCCAGCAGAGCTGGACACAGAAGAGATGCCAAACATGCCAGAGAACTGAACAAAGCCAGAGGGTCTCTCACAGGCCACACCCACCCAACTTCACAGGCTCATCCCTCTCCCCTTCCTGCACTCCCTGGCCACTCACGGTTGTCAAAGATGGGATGAGAGAGGACAGGTGACAGGCGGAGGGGCCTGCCTGATGGGTCCCGCACTGTCACCTGGAAGCAGAGCCGAACAGCATTCAAGTCGTAGTCCCCACGCTGCTCTTCTATGGGAACTGCCGGAAAAACTGATGGTGAGGAGAACCAGAGCAGGGGGCAGGCAGGGGTAAGGAGCTCCAGGCTAGAAGGGCTGCTTGAGGGTGTGTTAAACAGTAGGATTCCTAGAGGAGGATGAGGTTCTAGACCCCTCACTGACCTGGATGTCAAGTTCCCTTTCTGGGTCAAGTTCCCCAATGGTAAAATGGGAATGTGTACTAAATGGACAACAAAGTTCCATCTGTACTTTGAATCCTGGCCAATGAGGGAGAGATGCAGGAAAGGTAGCCTTGGAAGGGTAACAGAGGGTGGGGGTGATCCAGGTAGGCCCAGGCCTTCACCCCCTCAGCCCTCACCTTGGAAGGGGTTGTTGTTGGTCTGGATGCGCTGACTGATGGCCTGCTCCAGGTCCCGCTTCTTCACACATTGGATCCCCAGGTTCTGGAAGCTGAATACCCCCCCCCCACCCCACCCCCAGGCATCAATCACACTGTCGCCAGCAGAGCCTAGGCCCTCCTATCTTCCCCAGTTGGCCCCTTCCTCACCCAGCACCTCCCTCATCACTCTGTGCTTAGCCCCCTTGAATGGCTTTCCATTGTGCTGCAATGAAACCAGTCCTTACTCAGGCTAACAAGTCCCTCTGCCCTGTGATCTGCCCTAGCCATGCCCTTGCAGCTACCTACTCTCAGCCACAGGGGCTTCTTTCTGTTCTCCAAAAACACTAAACTCAGTCCCACTTCAAGGCCTTTGCACTTGTTTATTCTGCTTGGAATGTTCTCTTGGACTTCTCTGCTCTTTCTCACCACCCAAGTCTTAACTGAGAGAGGCCTTCCGACCTCCCAATTCAAAGTAACGAGACCAATTCCCTGGCCTCCCCCAGACCAGGCAATTATTCTTCCAAACTATAACTGTTTTGTTTTCATTGTTGGAACTGTTACCCTCACACAGTGTCTTGTTTATGTAGTTCCATATTTATTTACAGTCTGTTCTGTCAACTGGTATGCAGGCTCCAGGAGAGACTGTGGGTTCATTCAGTGGTTTCTTTCTCACTACAAGGGATGTGACACTGAGGGGCTTGCCCTTCCACCCACAGGGGTTAAGGGGCTCAGCGGTAATTAGGGACCCATCTTCATCCCACAGAGCTCACATGTGCTTGAGAAAACTTCTAGACAAAGGAAGCTGCTTATAGAATTGAGGACAGAGCAAGCGGTGAGGGATTCTGCTCTGTGTCCAGAAAGAAGCAATGTTGTAACAGCAACACAACTGCCCCACCTCTTGTCCTCCCATCTCACCCTCCATGCCCTGTTAACCTGTGGGGAGCCCACCTGTGGATGCAACGGTCTGGGCAGAGCTCAGCCTCATAGAAGCCATCCCGGCAGTCTTTCCCCACGAGCTCGTGGGGGTGAGGCCGGTGAGGAGGGTCCTTGGTGACCAAGGAGATGCGAACTGTCCCTGGCCCTGTGTAGCCATTGATCTGTCCAAAGTACAGAGAGCACCCTAGAGGTTCAGAAATTCCAGACCCAACTCCCAGACACAGATTGCAGGGGGCAAGCCTACTGGGTCCCATAGTCCCTCCCAGCCAACTCTGTGCCAGGCAGCCAGTGCTGACCTTGATGGTGGGGTGGGTCTTGGTGGTATCAGTGCTCCTCTCGCCTGGGATACTGCCTGCTGAGCGACCCTCGCATTTGTAGCGGAAACGCATGCCCCGCTGCTTGGGCTGCTCGATGATCTCCACATAGGGACCAGAGACCTGGGCTGGCTCTGTGGGGAGACGTGGGCCAGCGCCCATCAGGCGGCTGCCCCCGCTGCCCCTAACCCTGGGAAGCTCCTCCCCAACCACCGAAGAAAGATGGTCCACTTACCTGAGGGGAAGATGAGGGGGAACAGGTCTGAAAGGGAAGGGAGACAAGGGTCAGCACAAGCCCACTTCCAACCTCATCAGGGAACAGCCTCCTAGAAAATCTGAGTCAGGGCCTGCTCCCTGAAACCAAGGGGTGAACCTAAGGGGTGGGAGTAAAGTAGCCGGAAACACCCGTTTCCTGAGAGCACTGGGTAAGGCGTTCTCCCTTTACTGGGGGAAACTGAGTCAGATACATTCTCCCCTAACAAGAAAACAAAGTCAGAACTGTCCCCTGGGCCCCAGAGGGAAACTGAGCCAAAGCACCCCCTCTCTACCCAAGGAGGATACTGAATCTAGGGCCGCTCCACCCAGCGCGGGGTAACTGAGTCGGACCCCCCTCAACGCCTGCCCCGCCCCGCGCCACCATCCGGGCGGCCGCTCCCTGCGCAGCACCCGTCCGCACAGGAAGGGGCAGGAGGTGGCGCGGAGGCTCCCGGCGCGGTCCCCGCGGCCCCGGTGCGGCCACCCCCCGGGGGCAGAGGGCGCCCTCACCATCCATGGCCGGGATCCCGGGGGCGGGGCAGGGGTCGCAGCTGGGCCCACGGCGCGCGTTACACCAGAGCCATTCGCCAGAGGCGGAAATGCGCCGCGCGCGCCCGCCGCCGTCACTGCCGGGAATCGGCCGCGCCTGCGCGCTACGCCCCGCGGGGCGGGGGACCCGTGAGCGCCGCGCGGAGGACGGAAAGGCCGGGTGTACGCCGCTGCTGGGGACCAGGAGGAAGTGCGCGCCGTGCCGGGGACCGAGAGGCTTCTCGTCCGGACGGTGCTGGCCTGCGGCTCAACCCGTTCTGGGTCTGGGCCCCGCCTGGAGGGCGGGCCCAGCGATGACTCACAATGTTTTTAGGGGATTTCGGGGGCCCCGTCCGCCAATCAGGCGTTTGATGATGTCACCCCTGGCCGGGTCTGGAGCAAAGCCATGGCTGCTGGGCTACGGCCGCCCTCCCTGTGCTGGGAAAGGCCCGGGCCCCTCCTCCGCCCGCGAAGGCCTACTGGCAGAATTCCACACGGTTTCCCAATCGCTAAAAGGTGTCTCTTGGTGGTTGTCGCCGCAGAAGCACTTTTTCATTTTCCAGCCACTCTAGTCTAGATGCAGCGGGGGAAAGGGAAGCGCCCGGACCTCTTAACCAGGCAGTGCTTGGATGGTGGGTTCCGTAGAGCCTGCTGCTCCGGAGCAGCCACAAGCTCCGTTGTGCATTCGCTCGTGCAGTCGGGCCGGGCTGAGGGCTCGTCGCCTCCGGCTCTAGCACCTGCTTAAGGTGCAAAACACTGCCAGACTGTGGGGCAGTGGGTGAGCAGAAGGCGCCCAAGGCTCTATCACCGGAGCGTGTCTCTGCAGCCTGACGCCGGTGTCTTAGAAGGCCGGAATCCTCAGGGACTGCTTTAACTGGCAGTGTCACTCCGCCGCTCCCACCAGCACCCATTTCCCTAGGACCTCCTAGGGACCACCAGTCTACCAAAGCATTTCCACTGATTAACTTGTCATGTGACCTCCGCAGCGGGGTATTGTACCCAAGTCCAAGCCCAAGGCGGAGGTCATGCAGGATGAAGGTGGAGGCTGGGGCTAGAGCATCCCCCTCCCCGGGCCATTTCCTCATCCCAGAACGAGGATGCTCCACGGCAGGCGGTGGAGTCTTCTCCAGATGGAATTCGTTCTAAATTAGGGAATCATGTGGGAATTGGAAAAGATTGGAAATTCTGACTTGCTTTCCCAGGCTCTGAAAAAACAGGAAGAGAAAAGTGAAAACAGTTACCACCCTGTCTACTCATTTTAGTTTATCACATGGCTGGCCTGGGTTAGAAAAGTCAGAGTTTACTACTTTTGACTTCAGGTCAACAGAATGGATTAATTATCTTTGGTTAATGACACACAATCATTATGGATCCTTGCATGATCCTCAAAAAATTCATATATATTTATAACAAATCAATAAACTGAATTCAGGGGATGTCAAGATAGCTCAGCAGGTTGAGCACTTGCCTGGCAACCACAAGGTCCAGGGATCAAATCCCAACCACAGCCCATGCAAATCCATATGCTGAACTGCAGCACAACTGGTAACTACAGAGATGGTGGCTTAGGTTCTCACCGCCTCTGCCGGACGATCACAGTTTGGTTTCCACCTCACACGGCCTCACATCCACCTGTGTGGAATGAAACTATGTCAAAACTAATGATGTAAAACTATGGAGACTGCTCTGGGCCCTCCCAACTTCTCTCTCTGTCACCTCTCAAAACAATAAAAAATAAATTGAATTCAATTGCATCATAGACTACAAACCTCAAGGGGACTGGATAGAACATCACCTGTCCATCTCCTTTCCTCCCATGTCCAGGGCACCACAATCTAGAATTCTGTATTTGTTATTTCCTTTTTTTTTAAGAAAAAAATTTATTCATATATATGCCCACACAAAATATGTTGTTTGGTTTTGCTTAGTTTTGAACTATGAAGGGATTATACTATTTTTGTCCTTTGTTATTTGCTTTTTTCACTCAACATATTACTAAGGTTCATTCATTTCACAGGTCATTCGTTTTTTTTTCCTGCTATATAAAGGGTGTCCCAAAATTCACGCAAGATTTGAATTTTGTGTCATTTGTGCGGTAAAGTGTTGCCAACGAAAAAAAAAGACAGCGTGACAGCTGACAGTTCGGGGTTATTAAAAATGGAGTGCTACAAGAAAGAACAACATGTTTTCATTGTTGAGCAATGAAAATTTATAATTTTTAAATTATAAACCTGTGTTTTCTATCAAAATTACTTCTTACGTGAATTTTGGGACACCCTTTACTATTCTGTTGTGTAAATACACCACTAATATTTATTCATCCTGAGGGTGGCCATTTGGATTTCCAGTTTTTTTGCTATTACAAGCAGTGTGGTTAAGAGGATGCCGGGATAGTTCAACAGGTTGAGCACTTGCCTTGCATCCCTGAGGTATAGGGATCAAATCCTGGCCCCAGTCAGTGTAAACCCATTGGAATGGTGGCACAACTGGTAACCACTGGGATGGCAGTGAAGGTTCTTCCCTCCCATGCAGGCGGCCCCCAGTTCAGTTCCTCCCCTGTGCAACCCCACATCCACTTGTGGGGAAAGAAACTGTCACAACTAATGATGTACAACTATGGAAACTGCTCTGGGCCCTCCCTGTTCTCTGTCTCACCTTCTCTCAAACAATAAAATGTTTTGTTTTGTTTTTTAAAGCTTTCTTGTGAATGTCTGTTGTTATATATGTATCTAGAAAATTTCTTGGATATATACCTAAAAGTGATTTATTAGGGTATAGACTTTCCCTTTATCACCTTTCAAAATAATGCCTTTGTTTTCTAGCATCCTCCAAAATTGATCAATAGGCATTTAAAAAATATCTTAATAAATTCATGGATTTAAACATATTTGATATGCTATATTATAATTATTCTTTTTAAGATTTATCTTATTGTGGTTTTTAAAAAAAAAATATATATATATTTTTTTTTAATTTATTTTTGACAGGGGGAGAGAGAGAGAGACAGAGACAGAGAGAGAACTGAACCGGGGGAGCTCCCAGCTCAGCACATGGTTCCGCACGGGCTGGGGCCGGGATTCAATCCCTGGTCCCTGGCGCTGCAAAGTGAGCGCCCAACCCACTGAGCCATCCTGGCTTCCCCTATTTTATTGTTTTTGACAGAGAGACAGAGACAGAGAGAAGGGGGAGGGCCTAGAGCAGTCTCCATAATTGCATGTCATCAGTTTTCAACATGGTTTTGTTCCACACAGGTGGGTGGGGCTGAACAGGGCAGGAACTGGGCTGGGGGCCTCCTGTATGGGAGGCACGCCCCAGTTCAACATACAGGTCCACACAGGCCAGGGTCAGAATTCAATCCTTAAGGGGTCCCCAGCGCTGCAAAGCAAGTGCTTAACCTGCTGAGCCATCTGGCTTCCCCCTAATTATTCTTACTGAAGTTCAAATTATTCCATCTTTGGCCACTGGGATCTTTTTCAAGTTGGTTCTTCAGTGATATTGACACAATTCCAGTAATATCCAAGATCTGAAATTGAACAGCTTTCCAAGGAGTTCTGGTCCTCTTAATGGGAAATGGTATGTAGAAACCACAGTCTGAGTGCTAGGGATACTTATTGCTATTGGGTCAATTATTATAGAACTTTTCAGTTTTTATATTAAATGCACCAGGAATTCATAGATATAGCCTTTGAAAATTTAGAACTACATATTTAACTTAACCTCAATCATCTTACATATTCTCCCTGTCAAAAAAAAAATTTTAATCCTTTTTACAAAATAAAAAAAAATCCATCATTAAGTACATTTGGAATCTTGAGGGACTCTGAATAGCCAAAACAATCTTGAAAAAGAAGAACAAAGCTATAGGAGTCACACTTCCTGATTTCAAACCTTAATACAAAGCTACAGTAATCAAAACAATGTGTTACTGGCAAAAAGACAGATGTATTGAGCAATGAAATAATAGACTAGAGAGCCCAGAAAAATAAGCTCCCACTGCATGATCAAATGATTTTGGCAAGAGTGCCAAGACTGTTCAATGAAGAAAGGACAGTCTTTTCAACAAGTGGTGCTAGGAAAGCTGGAAGGCTACATGCAAAAGCATGAAGTTGGACCTGTATCTAACACCACATATTACACAAAAACTAACTTAAAAAGGACTGAAGGGGAAGCTGGGATGGCTTAACGAGTTAAGCGCTCGATTTGCAGCCCTGGAGCCCAAGGATCGAATCCCAGCCCTGGCCCAGGTGGACCCATATGCTGAACTGGGGTGTGTCTCCAGCTCAGTTCTTGCTGGGCCTATGCAGGAGGCTCCCTGCCCAGTCCCTGCCCCTGCCCAGCCCCATGCCCACCTGTGGAGTGAAGCTATATGGAAGACTAATGTTGTCAACTATGGAGACTGCTCTGGGCCCTCCCCCTTCTGTCTCTATCAAAAAACAGTAAAAATAAATGTTAAAAAAAAAAAAAGACTGAAGAGCAAAACAAGTAAAACTATAAAACTCTTGGAAGAAAACAGAGGAAAAGCTTCATGACACTGTGGCAATGATTTCTTGGGTATGACACAAAAGCACAGGCAACAGGAGAAAAATAAATTGGACTTTATCAAAATATTAAAACTGTTTTTTGCATTGAAGGACATTTTTTTTTTTAAAGATTTGTTGTTTTTGACAGAGACACAGAGACAGAGAGAGACAGAGAGAAGGGGAAGGGCCCAGAGCAGTCTCCATAGTTGTGCATCATCAGTCTTCAACATGGTTTCCTTCCACACAGGTGAGCAGTGGCTCAGCATGGCAGGAACTGGACTGGGGGCCTCCCGCATGGGAGGCATGCCCCCTAGTTGGGGGCCAAACTGGGGGGCGAGAACCAATCTGGGGGCCTCCCGGATGGGAAGCACACCCAGTTCAGAATATGGGTCCACACAATCCAGGGCCAGGACTTGATCCTCAGTACCTGGGGCTGCAAAGCAAGCGCTCAACCTGCTGAGCCATCCCAGCTTCCCCCGCTAAAGGACATTATTAATTGTAAAAAAGCAACCCCATGGGAATGAGGAATAGCTCAGCACCCTGTTTAAAATTGCAACCCTATCTGCCCATCTCCTTTGCCTTATGTATTCTTTTTGGTTTCCCCAAACATTTATCAGTTTAATAAACTAATTAACTTACTTTTTAATATATTTACTGTTTGCTATATAAAGCCAACCCCCAATAATGTAAGCTCCAAGGGCAGGACTCTTTATTCACTAATGTATTCTAGGTTCCTATAATGGTGCCCTGCACATGGTGGATTATTGACCCTTTTGATGTGAATTTGGATATTACATACATTCATACAAAACGCTATTTGTAAATTTAAGATTATTTTGAACTAAATCTAGAGTGTACTAAGGGTGTGTTTACGTCTGCAGACATGTCGTGCGACTTGTTTGTATACCTGTCTGCCAACATATTAGGCATGTTTGCAGTTTAGAATCATTTCTGAACCAAATTTGGACTAATTTCTATTTGACCAACTACTTATTGGTAGGTTGTTATTTTATAACTTACAATATTTGTGCCAAGGAGCACTACTAAACCTCCAAAACACCCAGAGTTTACTGTTGTGGTGTCTTAGCGTTGTTCATTGATATTATCGTGTCCTCAAACGTCACCGGCTAAAGAAATAGCCAATGAAGGGGGAACATGACCGCCAGTGTCGCCTCAAAGCAATGATTTCATGTAACTGCATGACTTTAGCCACCAGATTATGTGTTCCATTGACATCAATGAGAAAAATACCAAATTAACCTCAAAAACGATGTGAAATATATTTTGAACTTCTCAAATCAATCTTGGTGACACTACAAGGGGATATATTTTGTTTTTTGGAAATTGAGAACGTTTTTAGAAGCCATCGACTTTAGTGGCTTGCCGCAGTATAGAGCCATAAATCGAAGAAGAGACTTTATTCGTTTACTGCAGCGAAAGGGTTAAACATTTGTTCAAAGCATAATACTGTATTACCTTTATACGGTAATTAGTAACCTAATATACAAAACAACCTAGAAACCTTCCCTGAGTTCCCATCCCCAAGAAATTAGGTCCACAGACTTGGCCAAGGCTCGAACTCTTTCACAGTTCCGCCCACTTTTCCAGCTTCCCCAACCTTCCAAACCCGCCCCCTCCCAGGGCACTCGAGGTTAACCGCCGGCGACACCTCCCACGAGCATTAGGAGAAGCCGGAGTCCAGCCACCCTCAAAGTACAAACACTGGTCCCACGTGACGCACGTCGCATCCGATGGGCGTCACGTGACAGGTTTAGCTTTCCTCCAATCGCTGTGCATGTTGTAGCGATTCCGCCCAGGACCCAACCCGAAACTTAAAATACTCCATTCTTCCGCCAGCCAAACGGGTCGGCTCCCCGCGTCCAGGCGAGAGGCGGCGTCTTTCAAGGGTCCTTTTATACGGCGGCGTAGGGAGGATCAGGCCTACTGCACGCTCAGTCCCGGAAGTGACCTCTCCTAGAGGAGCCGGAAGTGGCAGTGGAGGGAGGGAAGATGGCGGAGGTGGTGAGTCCGGTGCCCGGGGCGGGGCGGAGGGAGACAGGGGAGGTGGGTAGGGCCCGATGCCCCCCAGTAGCCGACCCTGGCGCCGCGCTGTCTCCCCAGGGGGAGATAATCGAAGGCTGCCGCCTGCCCGTGCTGCGGCGGAACCAAGACAACGAAGATGAGTGGCGTGAGTGACGTCGGGGGGCGGAGCTAAGGAACCTGAGGGCGTGGGGCGGGAGTCAACCGAACCTTTGAGAGGGGGTGGGGCCTCGATAATTCTGGGGCAGGCGGAACGCAGCTACTCCGGAGGGGCGTGGCTTTTAGCCACTCCGAGGACAAGGCGGGGCTTGGAGAAGGGTTGGCGCTGGCTGACTAAAGGGGACTTGGGCAAGAGCTTCCAAGTGCTGGGGCTTAGGGATCCGGCCTGGGGGTGGAGTTCAGGTCGCAGGAGGGTGGAGCCTCATGGCCTGGCTGGTCTAAAGCCCCTGCCTTTGCTGTTTCCACAGCTCTGGCGGAGATCCTGAGCGTGAAGGACATCAGTGGCCGAAAGCTTTTTTACGTCCATTACATTGACTGTGAGTGCTGGGCCAGAATGAGGAGGGGCTGCAGGGTAGGGATGGGAGTCAGCCTCTGACATTCCTGAGACATTCTCACTGCTGCAGTCAACAAACGCCTGGATGAATGGGTGACCCACGAAAGGCTGGACCTGAAGAAGATCCAATTCCCCAAGAAAGAGGCCAAGACCCCCACCAAGAACGGACTTCCTGGGTCCCGCCCCGGCTCTCCAGAGAGAGAGGTGGTGAGTAGGTCCCCTACTTCACCTCTTCTCTCCTGCCTCCTACTTCTCTCATCTTTTGGCCTCAATGGCTCCAGGATGGGCTGGAGGCAGCACCCTCTCACCTTAGCTTCACTTGCAAAGGATGGTGGCCAAATTGCAGATGTAGCTTCCAGAGTCCAGCGGCTATTCCTGTGTCCTTGAGAGGGCAGAGGGTGGGGTTTGACCACTTCATGCTGAGGGGCCCCCTATACCCCTTCCCCATCCCACCACCATCCCCACCCCAGAGGAAGACCCTGGACCTATCTCTACAGCCGGCCTCCACCCAGGCCAGCGGGAAGACCTTGCCAATCCCGGTCCAGATCACACTCCGCTTCAACCTGCCCAAGGAGCGGGAGGCCATTCCCGGTGGCGAGCCCGACCAGCCGCTCTCCTCCAGCTCCTGCCTGCAGCCCAACCACCGCTCAACGGTACCCTCAGCAATTCCAGGGACCTTGCTTTCCTCTCAGGTCCCTCCTTCTCTACCTTCTGACCCACCTTTCTTGGTTTCTCTCTGCAGAAACGGAAGGTGGAAGTGGTTTCACCAGCAACTCCAGTGCCCAGTGAAACAGCCCCAGCCTCAGTTTTTCCCCAGGTGAGTTCTCCAGACCATTTCTGCCTTTCTTCTACCTTCTGGTAGCCCCTTTCAGACTCATCTCACAGCCACCCCATCTGTTCCTACCATCTCACCTACAGAATGGATCAGCCCGTAGGGCAGTGGCAGCGCAACCAGGACGAAAGCGAAAATCTAATTGCTTGGGCACTGATGAGGTAGGTCCAGGGAAGTGGAAAGCTGGATGAAAAGGAGGGGAGCCAGGTGGGGTGGATAGTTTAGTGGCTAGTTTAATAATAACAAGGGGTGGTGGGTAGCCATGGTGTTGGTAGGATTAGGAGCCAGGCAGAACTGTTTCAGATCAGTTGTTGGGTGATCTTTACCAAGTTTTAAATGAAAGCTTTTCATGTTTTGCTCTTTTTATCTGGAGAGGGGACTATAAGACTTCCCCTATAGGGTTGCTGTTAGGTTTGAACAAGGAAACTTGCAAGCGGGGGTGTGATGTGAGCTGTGCAGTCTCTTGTAACCTAGTGTCTTCCATTGGCCCTGAGCAGGACTCCCAGGACAGCTCAGATGGAATACCATCAGCTCCGCGCATGACTGGGAGCCTAGTGTCTGACCGGAGCCACGACGACATTGTCACCCGGATGAAGAACATAGAGTGCATCGAGCTGGGCCGGCATCGCCTCAAGCCGTGGTACTTCTCCCCGTACCCACAGGAGCTCACCACACTGCCCGTCCTTTATCTCTGCGAGTTCTGCCTCAAATATGGCCGTAGCCTCAAGTGTCTTCAGCGTCACTTGGTATGAGGGGGTCCCTGGAGGCTACCCTGTTAGCACCCCCACCCTGCCCTGCCCCTGATCCTTCTGTCTTCCTCAGACCAAGTGTGACCTGCGACATCCTCCAGGTAACGAGATTTATCGCAAGGGCACCATCTCCTTCTTTGAGATTGATGGACGTAAGAACAAGGTTAGTGGTTAAGAGACAGTGGGGAGTCCTTGTAGCTGGAGGTCTGGGAGAAGTCAAATGAGCAGCTTCTTTCTGCTCAGGAAAACCAGTGTTTTCCAGTCTGGCCAACAGGTCAGTTCACCCATTTTTTATTGAGTTCTTGCTGTAGGGCAGGTGATGGGAGGTAAAAAGACAACCAGGAATTAGACAAAATCTTTGCTCTTTGAGAGCTCATAGTCCACGGGGAAAACAGACATGCCAATAGCCACTTAGATCCCAGTGTGATAAGTGTCATGAAGCAAAGGGTGAGTGATTAGGATCCAGAGGAGGTAATCACCAAAGCCTCAGAGGAAGTGGCTTTTGAGCCTTGACATGAAGGACAAGGTGGGTAAGGGACTCCCAAGCAGTGGGGTTCTGAAGGGAAGGCATGGATGTACAGATAGTGTGTAAAAGGCGAAGAGCCTTCTGGTTCAAGGGCAGAGAAGGCAAGGCTATTACAAGGGACAGAGCTTAGGGGGTGGGAATAAGGTCAGTTGGTGAGGAGTTGGGAACAGCATAGGTTTGGGGCTTCAAATCTGCCTTATTCTGTGGCTGTGGGGAGGAAAAAGGGACTATTGTAAGAGGCTGCCCCATTCCTGGGGCCTAGAGGGTGGTGGGGGTGGGGAGAGGTAATGACCTTGACTGGCAGGAGAGAGCTCTGGCTTGGGTGCTAAGGGGAAGATGCTGCTTTAACTGCTGTTCTGTATTATTAAGTGGGGACTTGAGCATCCAAATGACAATGTCCAGCAGGCAGTTAAAAAGCCATGTCTGATGCAGGAAAAATTGTGTGTAGAGGTATATATAGTACCAAGAAATATTCTTCTGGGGAAACTTCTAAGGCTATTGTTTTGTTAAATTCCAGAATTCCTTACCTCAGTTGTAGACTACCAGATCAGTTCCCAAGATGTGACTGTAGGCAGGAGTGTTTTATTTATTGATAACTGGAGTCCTAAGACTGTCACAGGGGCAGAGCTCTCATAAGCTTTGGTCAGTCTTTTCTTGGGGACATACCATTTTGTTGACTGTTGCTAACAATAGCAGAGAGCAGTGGAGGTCCCCAGGGCTGACTTACGTGGAGGCATGGGGAGCGAGAGTAAACCTTCACAGCTCTTCAGGAAGTTGTCAAGTGGAGCTGGTGCATGGGCTCCCCCCACCCTCAACATTGAGTAGTCCTGCCATGGAATGGATCAGGCCCCAGGGAGGAGGGCTCATCACCTAGTAGCTTGGGGTACAAAGCAACTCCTGATTAACCCTGCCTAATGGCCATGCTTGAAGTAGGGTACCCAGAGTTATGACAGCCTTTTCCTTTGCAGAGTTACTCTCAGAACCTGTGTCTTCTGGCCAAGTGTTTCCTCGACCACAAGACATTATACTATGACACAGACCCCTTCCTTTTCTACGTCATGACAGAGTATGACTGCAAGGGCTTCCACATTGTGGGCTACTTCTCCAAGGTGAATGCTTATCCGGCTGTCCCTCAGCCCTGCCCTGAACCAGGTCCCCTCTCTCACACTCACCTGACCCTTTTTTCTAGGAAAAGGAGTCAACGGAAGACTACAATGTGGCCTGCATCTTGACCCTGCCTCCCTACCAGCGCCGGGGCTATGGCAAGCTGCTGATCGAATTCAGTGAGTATCTGTGCCCCCAGCCAGGGGCTGGGGGTGGGTACTGACAGGCCCAGGCCCTACACCAGTGCCCCCATCAGTGCCCCTCACACACAGATGTGCCGGATTGCTGTGATTCTCAGCTCTGGCTGTGCAGCCCATTCACCAGGGGAGCTGACCACAAACAAAGATGGGAATCTCCCACGGCCCTTCCATTCTCAGGGTGACTAGGTTTTCAGCCCCTCACCATTCCTTGGCCAAGGTTCTAACCACCACCCAACTTTTTCCAAATTTGATTCATCTCCTGCCTAAGGCTATGGGCAGAAGCTGAACTGAGCCACTACTGCTCATCCCCCTGGTACTGTGTGATGTCATACAAGTTCCTGAGTAAGGACCAGTGGTTTATTGCCCTAGTTGTCCCCTGAGCCTGCTAGATGTTCAAAATGCTGTAAACTCAGCAAACAGATAAACACTGACTTACATGGATTTGGCCCGTTCCTTACACTCAGTCAGACCAATCTTTTAAAAGCCCAAAATGGATTTTGTCCCTCATCTTTTATGAACTCTTCATTGTCCTCTCAACCCCAAGGCATCCTTCTGCTTTCCAGCCTCACACCACCATTCTATTCATTCACCCGTCATTGGGATAACCAAGCTCTGGGCCAGAATATGGGAAGGGAGTCTTAGCTGTTAGTCTGGTGAAGACAGGGGCTTAACTTGATCAAGGTTGTGGTCTGTTTGAGAATGTTTTGTTTTTTTTAAAGATTTGTCTTATTGAGAGAAGGTGAGAGAGAAAGGGGAGGACCCAGAGCAGTCTTCATAGTTGTACATCATTAGTTGTGACATGATTTCATTCCACATGGGTGGATGTGGGGATGTGAGGGGTGGGAACCAAACCCAGGGCCTCCTGCACAGGAAGTGAGAACCTTCACTGCTGATCCATTCCAGCGGTTACCAGTTGCGCTGCAGTTCAGCATGAGTTTGCACAGACCAGGGCTGGGAATTGAACCCCAGACCTCACAATTGTGAGACAAGTGCTCAACTGCTGAGCTATCCCAGGATCCCCCATTTGAGATTTTTTATGGGTATAATGTCAAGATGGGGTCACATCTTCAGAAAGCCCTCAGCCTGCTAAAGCAAACATGGTTAAAGACCCTCAGTCTAAGCCTTGGGGCTTAGACCTCAGTGGAGATGGGATGCAGGCAGGGCCACCGAGGAAGTGTACTCAGTTTGGCGGAAAGGATGGGTGGGTGTTCACTAGGAAGGGGCTAGCAGTTCCCTACAGCTGAGGAGGCCAGTGTGGTCTCCAGGTGATCTGTCAGGACTCTATGCATTGCAGACCCAACAAGGTTGAGTAGAAACCCAGTATATCCCCTTCCTCTCATGCTTCCTCTCTCCAAAGCACCAGCCTCTTTGTCCCTCTTACCACCAGGTTGCTTGGTGGAAGTCACAAGATTGGGTGAGACTGGCTGGTAAAGATGCACCAGGTAGAGGAAAGCAGAAAGTGCTATGGTCCAACATGAGGCTGGTAGTGACATGGCGGGGAAGGTTCAAGTAGTGGAGCTATCCCAGGGCCCTGAAGGGGAGAATGAAGGCTGCCCAAGAAACATGAGGCCACATGGGGTTACAGGGCCTGAGGTCTCACCAGGAACTGCCTCCCAGTGCCCAGTGCCCAGCACAGGAGAGGAGGGCAGAACAGTCAGAACAGGAAGGAAAAGAGCTGCTGGGGAGGCCAGTTAACATGCTGAGGCAAGGCCTTCCTTTGGCTTAGGAAGCCCTTTGGCACTCCTGTGGCCTCACAACTGGTGGTTAGGCTGGCCTGGTCCTAGAGCTCCTGACACTCCAAAGGTCACAGCTAGGGTGACTGATTTGACTGAGAATCCGAGCATCTCAGGCCTAGACTGTGAGTGGGGTCTGCCTGCCTCCCTCCTCCCAGGTAGAGTGTGGGATGACATAGGAAAATCAGAGGCACTTTCTATATGGCATTTTCTCTGCCTCCCTGCCCTACCTCTAAGCCTTCACTGGCTCCTAAGCACCCCTCTCAGTTGATTGTAACTATTCTCAGTGCCCACAGCACCCTCCACTGTGCTTGGCACACAGATAAAGAGTGAATGCTCATTAGTTCTTTATGAGGAAACTGAGCAGACAAACCACATAGGGAGGGTCACACGGCAGGGCCAGGATGGAAGCAGGCAGTCTGCCTTTGCAATCTGCTTATCAGCCGTGGTTACAGTGCTTACCCACCCACTCCTCTCCATTGCTTTAGGCTACGAGCTCTCCAAAGTGGAAGGGAAAACAGGGACTCCTGAGAAGCCCCTGTCAGATCTTGGCCTCCTATCCTACCGAAGCTACTGGTCTCAAACCATCCTGGAGATCCTGATGGGGCTGAAGTCGGAGAGCGGGGAGAGGCCACAGATCACCATCAAGTGAGCCTGGCCCCACCTACCTGGGGTTGCATGGCATGGCCTATTTGTTCTCAGGCTTTCTCTCCTGGGGCTCCTGGGGGCCTGGGGCAGAAATGAAGGCCCCCAGGGACCTGATCTTTGCCCTCCCACAGTGAGATCAGTGAAATCACCAGCATCAAGAAGGAGGATGTCATCTCCACTTTGCAGTACCTCAACCTCATCAACTACTACAAGGTATGGAGGTGGGCAGGGGGAGACAGGTGTGTGGAGGGGCATGGAGTGCAGGCCCCATGTGGGCT
This sequence comes from Craseonycteris thonglongyai, assembly GCA_004027555.1. Lineage (NCBI taxonomy): Eukaryota > Metazoa > Chordata > Mammalia > Chiroptera > Craseonycteridae > Craseonycteris > Craseonycteris thonglongyai. The sequence goes on from PVKE010001261.1 coordinate 98,584, forward strand.
GATCTGCCTGGTCCCATCTACCCAGGGCCAGTACATCCTTACACTGTCGGAGGACATTGTGGATGGGCACGAACGGGCTATGCTCAAGCGGCTCCTCCGCATCGACTCCAAGTGTCTGCACTTCACTCCCAAGGACTGGAGCAAGAGGGGGAAATGGTGACCAGGCCTTGCCCATGGCAGTGCCAACAGAGCCAGCACAACTGGGACTGACAGCCCATCCCGCCCAACCGGGGCCCCCAAGTGGGACACCGAAGGAGATGGACCAGGCTGAGGATAGTTCCACAAGGAGAGGACAGGCTTCATAGAGGCCTGCTGGTGCCCAGCACCGAAGTGAGCTCAGGGCTCAGAGGTCAACTCTAAGGTCAGCTGGCTGCAGGCACAGGCCTGCTGTGAACCAGGGACAGGAGGGAGCCAGGCAGCTGTGTACAGTGAGATGGAGGTGGGGGAACTCTACAGATGGTGGCTGTAAAATTTTCTTTTGTAAAGTAGGCGTTGTGGGGGGGGATACTGGCTGCAAAATTCTGGTCTCTTGTTGCCCCCACTGCCCCCTGGCAATAAATTGTTTCTATAGGCCTAAGCTAAGAAAGGTTTTTGTGGGGGGAAGGGGCAGTGCAGGCTTCGGGCCTCCAAGGTATGGGCAAACTCACAGGTGCTGTGAAGAGCTTGTTTATTGGGATGATGGAATCAGTGACTCCAACGTGAAAAGCTTGTTTATTGGGGTGAAAGGATCGGTGGCTTTCAATTTCAAACTCTCCGATTCTCAGTCCTCCAGTACTGGTGCATGAATCTGCAACAGGATTTCTGAGATGGGAGTGGCTGGGTGGCCCAGCCCACATATTAAAGGAGGAACCCAGCTGCCCTGAATGATTGCCTCTAGACAGGCCAGAGAAGAGTGTTGGGGAAGCCACGGTGCCCTTGCTCAGTCTAACCCTCCAGTCAGACCCAGCTCCACCTGCCCCATTGTGAACACAAATCCCTAAAGCCCCAATCCTTTCTGGGGCCATCTCTGGACAACCCAGTAAATAAGTCTGAAACCAGAGAGGGGGAATGGAGGGGGCCTAGGAGGAAGAGGGCCCATCTAGTTACTCACCGCTGCAGCCAGGTTGGGCCAGGTTAGGGCTGCTCGCACTTTGGCATCTGGGCCAGGGATGGTCTCCAGTCCCCACAGGGTGAAGCGGCTGAAACTGGGGGAGGCTCCGATGAAGCAGTCCTGGGGAAGGGGGAGGTCTGGCTCAGCATCGGATCGGAGCCTCCGCTCTTGCCCACACCCCTTGCCAACTATCCTGTGCTCACGAAGTCCCGCTCCAGCGCCTCTGGGGGTTCCACCAGCTTCTGCTCCTCTTGCTCGTCATTCTCTGAATCTTCTGAGAGGTCCTGCTTCCCCACCGACACTTCTCCCTTCTCTCCCGTCACCATTACGTATCCCACGAAGCCTGGCGGCACCTCCACCTCCTCGCCCCGTAGAGAGCGGCCCCGAAACGACACTTCCAGTCCTAGAGGGGGCAGGCACAGGGCCTCACTGAAGGCCTCATTCAGGCTCTCCCGCCGCCTCCGGCGGACCACGGTCCCCAGGAACTCTCGCGCCCCTCCACGCCGACGAGAGCGCGGCGCCGGCGCGGGGGCTGCCGGGAGCCGTAGTCCGGCCGCGAGCGCTCACCGTGCGGGCCCTGGCGGATGGCCGAGGTGAAGAAGCGCCCCACGGGGGCGGGGCGCTCAACCGGGACCTCACAAGGCAGAAGGTGCAGCGTGACCGGAGAGGTGTTGCGTAGAGTGAGGGGGCGCAGGTGGATGCGGTGCTTTTCATCCGCCTCGTCACAGCCCCCCATCCGCCGCCGTGAATGCATAGCTCCCTGGCTGACGCCGAAACTGGCGCGAAAGCCGTGAGAAGCCTGTCGGGAGGCTATGGAGAGCGCAGAGCCTCCTGGGAAGCGTAGTCCTTCCCTGAGGCCCCTCTGCGAACCACAACTCCGTGTTCAACTTCCAGCTTTTTTTTTTTCCTTAAAAATTTTCAATGGTAGATATTTTTTTCTTAATATTTTTGCAATTGCAGTTGACAATTCAATATTATATTGGTTTCAGGTGTAGAATGGTACTCTTGTAAGAAGTACACTTTTTATATTGTCAGGGAGTTTTTGTTTTAAATTTTACGAGGGACATCAACCTTTCCTTAAATGAGTTGAAGATATTTTATCCAAATTTGTGGTTTGTCTTCCATATCTGTGAATAGTTGATTTTTATTACACAGAAGAATTTTATTTTGTGTAGTCAAATTCAACAATGTTTTTTTCTTTTAATTTCCACTATATATTTTTTGGTTTATTTGTTCAGATACCCAACTCAGGTATGTTTTTTCAAGTTATCTCAAAATGAACACATACAAACTGATATTTAAGATTAAAATTGGGGAAAGCTGGGATGGCTCAGCGGGTAAAGTGCTCGCTTTGAAGCCCCGAGGACCGAGGATCGAATCCCGGCCCCGGCCCATGCGGACCCACATGCTGAACTGAGGTGTGCCCCAGTTCAGTTCTTGCCTGGACCTATGCTGGAGGCTCCCGGCCCAGTTCCTGCCCTGCGCAGCCCTGTGCCCGCCTGTGGAGTGAAACTATATGGAAAACCAATGTCAACTATGGAGACTGCTCTGGGCCCTCCCCCTTCTCTCTGTCTCTCTCTGCCTCTGTTTCTGTCAAAAATCAATAAAATAAATCTTTAAAAAAAAAAAAAAAAAAAGATTAAAATTGCATTCAAGGGAAAGCCGGGATGGCTCAGCAGATTAAATACTCATTTTGAAGCCCCAGGGACCAAGGATCAAATCCCGGTCCTGGCCTGTGCAGACCTATATGCTGAACTGGGGTGTGCTTCCCATGGGGGAGGGCCCCAGCCCAGTTCCTGCTCTGCTCGGCTCCAGCCCACCTGTGTGAAATGAAACCATATCGAAAACTGATGATGTACAACTATGGAGACTGCTCTGGCCACCTACCCCTTCTCTCTGTCTCTGTCTGTCAAAATCAATAAAATAAGTCTTTTTAAAAAATTGCATTCAATTCATAATTGCGTTTCATATATTTGAAACAGAAAAAAACACCCCCAGACATTCAGAAATGACTTGGTGTTTTGTTGAACATGAATAATTTCATAGAACATCATGAGATAAGATCATTGTGACATGAGGCATCAAGACAAAAACAAGGGGAAGCCAGGATGGCTCAGTGGGTTAAGCGCTCACTTTGCAGTGCCGGGGACCGGGGATCAAATCCTGGCCCCGGCAGGTGTGGACCCATGTGCTGAACTGGGGAGTTCCCCCAGTTCAGTTCTCTTTCTGTCTCTGTATCTCTATCTCTCTCTCTCTCTCTCTCTCTCTTCTCTCTGTCAAAACAATAAAAATTAAAAAAAGACAAAAACAAGACCCCTGTGTAATCATGTGAAATTAGACAAAGGCACATTGTCTAGGGTGACCAGATGTCCTGCTTTTGGCGGGACAGTCCAGATTTTTAACAGGACAGTCCCGATTTTTAACAATTTGTCCTGCGTCCCGCGGTGTTTTAAAAAAGTCCCAATTTTTGGAAAGAATGCATGACAAGCTAGGGAACGGCGGGAGATAGACCAAATTTTTAATCAAGACCCCCCACCCCACCCCCGGTCAATGGTGTCCCGCTTTACCAATGTTAAAATCTGGTCACCTTAACATTGTCCAAACCATAAAAATGATGAAACATGCCTCTATAAGTGACTGTTGCTTCTTTACCAATTACAGCTTTAGCTTCTGTCCTGTTAAAATTTGTGAACTTTATCACATTATAGAAATACTTCCACTTCCTGACAACATCCAATCCAGAGAAAAGCCCCACTTTCTTAAACCTTCCCCCAAATCACCTAACACAAACCCAAATCCTATAAATCCTTCCTAACACCCTCTTACTGAAACACCCCATAGTGCAAGAGTAATAAGCCCATTTGTTCAACTATAGATGTGTTCTGGGTAGTCTTTGGCTGGAGGGTATTGACAGATTAGAGAGTCTTGCTTGAGTTTTCTATCAAGAACAAGATACACACTACCATTTATTCATGTCTTCTTTTATGTCTATCTGTACATTTGTGAGGTTTTCTTTAAAGTTTATTTTTAGATAGCTTATATTTGTTTATATTACAAATTAGATCTTTCCATTTCATTTTCTGATTATCATCTATAGCAGAGTTTGGCAAACCTCACATATGGTCTCTATCACAATTGCTCAACTTTGTCATTGTAGTATAAAACAGCCATAGACAATATAAATGAAGGTGCAAGGCTGTGTTCAAATAAAACTTTATTTGAGAAAACAGGCAGGGGGCTGGATTTGGCCTGCAGGACATAGTTTTCAGGAAAGCTGTTGATTTTTACATATTAAATTTATAACCAGATATCCACTGAACTCTTTGTTACTCCTAATAGTTTTAATTTTTTTTTAAATATTTATTTATTTACTTATTTATTTTGACAGAGAGAGAGAGACACACACACACACAGAGACAGAGAGAGAACTGAACTGGGGGAGCTCCCAGTTCAGCACATGGGTCCGCACGGGCCGGGATTCGATCCCCGGTCCCCGGCGCTGCAAAGTGAGCGCCCAACCCACTGAGCCATCCCGGCTTCCCCAGTTTTAATTTTCTTTTGTCTTTGAGAATTAGTCATCTGACTTCCAAATAATAATTCTGCCTCCTCATTACATCATGTATTATTATATAATTGGTTTTTCTAGCACTTTCAGAACAATCTCAAATATTACTATTATCAATAGACATCGTTTTCTTTTTCCTGAAACTTTTCATGGGAATGCTTTTGCTACTTTACCAATAATCATAAAGCTGCCTTTCGATTTGTTATATGTATATATTTTGTTAAAGCTCTAGCACTAAGGGTTTTTAACTCTGGAGTAGATGGTGGATTTTATTTTTTATATTTTTGGTTCTGTAAGTTTCCTGTGTCTGGATTTTAGTGATTGCATCCCTGTAGTGTTGTGTTCACCTGCCCTGCATTTCTTATAAATTAGTAATTAGATTTAGAAGCTTCACTGGTTTGGGGGAGAGGGAGTGATGTGTTTTTTTATCAGAAGGGACATAATATCTTATGTGTCTCTTTTTTTTGGTGAGTCTTGCAGCCACAGATGATCATTGCCTAGAAGCTTTAATTCATTAGAGGTTACACACTGATATTCTAAGTCCACCAATTCTTCTTCATTTCCTAACTGGAACACTTGTATAAGAAAGAAAACTCCCCCTAATCACTATTTGGTTGCCCACTGGTACAGTAAATATAAGTAGTCTCTATAGTTGTATGTCATTAGTTTTTCAGCATAGTTTAATTCCACACAGGTGGGCATGGAGCCACTCAGGATGGGAACTGGGCCAGGGGTTGGTCTCCAGCATGGTAGGCATGCCCCTTTGAGCTGGGGGTCGAACCAGGGGGTCTCCCACATGGAAGCTCACCCTGGCAGGAACTGAACTTGGGGGGGTCCCCACATGGTAAGCATACCACAGTTCAGCATATGAATCTGCATGGGCTGGGGCTGAGGCCGGGACCAGGACTCAATCCTCGAACCTCAAGGCTGCAATTAGTGTGCTCAATCTGCTGAGCCATCCTGGCATCCCTATCTTTTTTAAAACTTTGTTTTATTGTTTGCAAGAAAGTGAGCGAGAGAGAGAAGGGAGGAGGGCCCAAAGCAGTCTCCATATTACATCTTAGTTGATAAGCAGTAGCAGGGTTCAAGAGGATTGACTCCAACTTTGTAAGTTCTACTGTGGGGTAAGCCAAGATTGCTCTGAGGGTTGAGTGCTCACTTTGCAGCCCTGGGGTCCTAGGATTGAATCCTGGCTCTGGCCCATGAGGACCCATATGCTGAACTGGGGTGTGCCCCCAGTTGGTTCTCCCCAGGGCAAGCTTCCCATGTGGGAGGTCCCTGGTTCAGCTCCTGCCCCAGGAATGCTTTCCATGTACAAGACCCCTGGCTTGTGGGGATGTGCATCACATGCAGAAGGCCCCCTGGCCTGGTTCCTGCCCTGAGCAGCCCCGCTCCCACCTGTGGAATGAAACTATATCAAAAACTAATAATGTACAACTGTGGAGACTGCTTTGGGCATTCTACCTACTCTCTCTGTCTCTCTCTCTGTCAAAAACAATAAAAATAAATCTTAAAAAAAAGTTCTGTGGGTAAAATGCTATCAAACAGCATCACATGCTACAGAGAAACTGTGAAAGGAAGAGTCAGTTGATGTGGCAAACTTCATTGTTGTCTTATTTTAAGAAATTACTGGGAGGCTCAACGGGTTGAGTGCTTGCTTTGCAGACCCGGAGCCCGAGGATCGAATCCCAGCCCTGGCCCAGGTGGATCCATATGATGAACTGGGGTGTGCTCACAGTTCAGTTCTTGCCGGGGCCGATGCGGGAGGCTCTCGACCCAGTTCCTGCCCTGCACGGCCCCGTGCCCACCTGTGGAGTGAAACTATATGGAAAACTAATGCTGTCAACTATGGAGACTGCTCTGGGCCCTCCCCCTTCTGTCTCTCTGTCAAAAAACAATAAAAATAAATCTTTAAGAAATTATCACAGGGGAAAGCCGGGACGGCTCAGCGGGTTGAGCGCTCGCTTTGAGGCCATGAGGACCGGGGATCGAATCCCGGCTCCGGCCCAGGCAGGACCCACGTGCTGAACTGGGGAGTTCCCACAGTTTGGTTCTCTGACTGTCTCTGTCTCTGTCTCTCTCTCTATCTGTCAAAAAGTAAAATAGAAATAACTATGCACTGAAG